>CM019150.1:95632841-95810149 GCA_009733165.1 Naja naja | reverse complement strand
GTGCAATTCAAGGTGCTAGTGACAACTTTTAAAGCCCTTCATGGCTTAGGAGCAGGATACCTACGAGACCGCCTACTGCTACCGTATGCCTCCCAGCGCCCGGTTAGATCTCACAGGGAGGGCTTGCTCCGGATACCGTCGGCCAGGCAATGTTGGCTGGCGGGCCCACGGTCTAGGGCCTTCTCTGTAGTGGCACCGTCCCTTTGGAATATGCTCCCCGCGGAGATTAGAACCATCCCAAATCTACTTGTTTTCCGCAAAGCTGTTAAGACCTGGCTTTGTCGGGGGGCATGGCATCGAGACCTTGTCCTTCCCCTGTGTGTGTTTTGGACTGATATGAATGAGTTTTTGTTTTTACATTGTATAGAAATTGTTTTTATCTTTTTGTATGTCACTCGAGTTCCCCATTGGGGGAAGTGAGGTGGGATATAAATTTAATAAATAAATAAATAAATAAATAAATAAATAAATAAATAAATAAATAAATATCTAGATGTAGCCAGCTTGGGGCAAGCTAGCACTGACACAAACAAAAGACAACAAAATGCTTTGTTAAACTAACATATAATGAGTCTGTTATATGACATCATAGGCTGATCATTGGTAATAACTCTACCTGTTGCAGACTTAAAGCATTTCATTTCTTCTTTTTAGTTTTCTGAAGCAAATGATCAAGGTTCAATGCAGATGCACAATCCAAAGAGACTTAATTTAAGTACAAGAAAGAGAACGCTGCCTTGCGTAAGTCTTTGGACAAAATTGTGCTCCTATGACATGTCTTCATTAACAATCAGCCAGCTGTATAATTCATTATTCTCTAATGGTAATGAGGATACAGTCCATTTGAAAGAACAGATTTGTTATTTCAAAATCTCTATCCAAAGGGAGCGCATGAACCATCCATATGTATTTTATGTCCAAGAATTTCCAAAATGTGCACTGCTAGAGCATGCTGATTATCTTGTGCCTAAAATAATTCAAAAATCATTCTCTCTGTCATCTGGTGACCCTAAATTAAGGGAAGGTCAGAAAACATTCATTCAACCTGCCACATTCGCACTTTGTGTGCAGATTGTTGGGGCAATTTAGCCTGGCTTCCCCTGGGTGACACTTGCAGTGTTGTCACCAGGCACTTGGTACATAACTATACAAAGGAACACTGAGGACATTTGTATGTACTAGAGATGCATATGGTAGAACGTACTGCAACTTAATATGTGCAGTCTTGCAGAGTGTGCCTTTAAAAGGCTTGCACTATTAAACTTGAATTGGTAAATAAAAAGGAGGCTTTCACATTTTTTCCCTCTAGCTTTAGATCTGTATAATTTGCATCCCAGTAAATTGAATACTCTGTATGAGTCATATGCTATGATTTGCACTTGATTGATAGCTGCTTTAGTTTATGCAGCTCCAGGCAGGCAGGGGAAAGGAAAAAAGTGTCTTCTGATTTATTATTTGGGGACTTGGGTCTCCTGTAGCCTTCCAGGTGTGGCTGAACTAACACCCCCCCCCAAACATCCTTTGTGATTGGACAAACTGGCTGGAACTACTAGGAGTTGTAATTCAGCCACAACGATAAGTTACAAACAGTACAGATGCACTGATTTGTGGAAATCCAAATTTTCTAATTTTTCTAAAGAGGGAGCTGTGTTGCTTGCTCTTTAAATAAAAATTAAAACAAAGAAAGTGATTTGTGGCACCAGCACCGACCCGACTATGTTTGACTTCAAAATGTTCAATGGGCTTTGAATTCAGCTTCGAATGAAAATCGTAAGGAAACTTTGAGGCTTGTAGACTAGACCGAAAATAATATCCCATTAGAAATAAACCAACTATTTCTATAATGCACATTCTTACACTTGAAACACACAGCTTTCCATTATGGCCTCAGTGCAGTCCATAGCTTGTAGAAAGAAATTGGATAGCTACCTTTCATGGGTGGTTTAATTGACTTTTCTACATATTGCAGAGGGTTGGAAAAGACCAACCTTTTAGTTCCTTCCAGCTCTACAATTCTATGACTCTATAATTCTAGTATTTGGATAAGGGCAAACAGAGTGCTAGGGATGAAGACTAGGCCAGGAAATAAAATAATATCCCAGGCAAATGGCAATGGCCAATGACTGTAGCCAACAAAATTGCCTGGGCCAGGCTATAAAGTCACCAAAAGTCAAGCCCAATTAAAAAGAGCCTTTGCTTTATAGTGCAGGCTGCCTTCTAGTAGAAAATCATGACATATATTTTATCATCCCATTGCTCAATCCCTAAAGGGTACTTGTTGTTTACTGTTATATTTCAGTTCAATTTCCCATTTTAGATCCATGCCATTGGCATGGCTAACATATGGAAACTGATGTTGTATTAGCGCTTGTGTTAACTTCATCTGCCCAATCAAAGGTGAAATTTTTAGGGAACTAATATGGTCACATAAGAGTCACATCCATACCTTCAGTACATACTGTGGATTATTAAGTTTTTTTTAAAAATTCACATTTATATGCCCTTCTCCAAGACTCAGGGCACAATCTTTGGAGCACAACCCAATGTGCTCAGCAATAGCCTTCATTCTATTGTATGTGCCTGCTTATAACTAGGGCTTTTTGGCCCCCCCAAGCGGCATTTTTACAAAGTCAGCTTATTGCCCACAACAATCTTGCGTCCTCAATTTACCTATCCCGGGAGGATGGAAGGCTGAGTCAACCTTGAGCCTGGTGGGATTCGAGCCTGCACTAATTGCAGGCAGCTGGAGCTAAGTGCTAGGTGTTTAACAGCCTGCACCACCAAGGCCCTTGGACCAGCTTTTCCTGGACATCCTCCAAATATGTAGATTTTAACTTTTAACGCTCGTAGCCATGACTCTGTTGATCTGAGAATTCTGGATGTTGGATTCCAGCTTGAGATGTATTTATTTGTTATTTATTTATTTGTCAGTGGAGAAGCTAGTACACATTGGTATACAGAGGTATACATTGCCTGAGCATGCACCTGGAAAACTTGCCCTGCTAAAGAGAGAACAGAAACTGTTATGTATGTAGGTTTGAATGTTATTGGTTTATTTTGAACTGTTCTTGTAAAATGTCAAATGGGATTGGTTTAAATAGTGGAAAACCCTGCACTCCCATTGGCTGGCAACTATGGCTGCTGGCTATAAGAAGCAGCCATAGCCCAGCCAAGTTGGGTCCATTCGAGCTGTAGTCACTTAATAAACTCTTCATTGAAGCTCTTCGTCTGACTCTTCATGCAAACTTAACAGAAACAGTAACATTGGCAACAAATAGTGATGAGGCAAAAATGAAAAACTGGGCACAATTATCTCATCACAGCATCTGTTTGGATTGTTCTGCACATATTTGTCATTTGTCCCTACTCCAACAAGCACCCATAAACGAGAGCATCCCTATAGCTGCTTTAGACCAGGGAATGCAGAATATTTTAGATGTTAGTCATTTCCTTTGCCTAGAAGTGCCTACTGGAGATCAATAGGTGATTGATTACTTTTATTAACTCATTGGTAACTGCCTTGAGTTTTATTTAGTGTCAAGGATGGTGGATATAAATTATCTCATTGAAGCAAATTAAAGAGAGAGTGGGGGGAGGGAGGGAGAGAGATTGAAATTGTTCTTCTTGAAATGCTTGAGAGTTTAAAAATAATTGTGTGCCAGTTGGGCAACCATATACACTGAATACAACATACATACATACATACATACATACATACATACATACATGCATACATACATAATAGAAAAATCAGAGAAAAGTGTATGGATCAGTGCTGATATTACACCTTCACTGGTCAAGGGAAGGCTGGTTTCTTTTCCCTCTTCCTTAGAACTCCAGTTTGCTCGTGCACAAAGTTGTGATCTATTGGGAAAGTCAGCACAGTCCAAGAGAGAAAGTAGCAAATCCGCTAAACAACATTCTCTTCTTTCCCCCTAATGCTTGATAAATCAGCAAGAAGAGCAGGGGGATAACATTAGCAGGTTATTACTTCCATTCTTCACCGCTTGCAAATTGGTTACTTACTGTTTTCTTTCAACAACTTGGCTGTAATAGCCAAATATGTAGGAAGCACAAAAGCACCAGCAAAATGACAATTGCCATTAAATAGAGAAATGCTGATAGATATATTCCAAAGCAGAATAATTGGGATTCTGAGGTATCTTCTTCTTCTGTTGATGAAAGATAATCACATAATTGTACTTATGTCTGTTCCAAAGTAGGGCCTATTTATGTCAATGCATCTTATTTCATGGTAAGTGGATGTAGCATTGCAAAGCAAGCATTCCACAGTCATGTTCTCTATGTCAGTAGAAATTATTAAAATGTATTCAAAATCTGAACAACAGCTACTCAACTATGAGCCGTGGTGGTGCAGTGGCTAGAGTGCAGTACTGCAGGCTACTTCTGCTACCTGCTGGCTGCCTGCAGTTTGGCAGTTCAAATCTCACCAGGCTCAAGGTTGACTCAGCCTTCCATCCTTCCCAGGTGGATAAAATGAGGACCCAGATTGTTGGGGGCAATATGCTGACTCTGTAAACTGCTTAGAGAGGGCTGTAAAGCACTGTAAAGCCATATATAAGTCTAAGTGCTATTGCTAAGTGCTATATTAAAGAATGGGGAAGTTGGCAAGTAGAAAAATTGCCCAATATGATACAAATCTGCAATAATCCAAGTGCCTTGTTCTACATAGGGTTGCATGGCTTCTAGATGAGGACCTAAGGCAGACTAGATGTATTTAAAGGAGCAGGGATGGCATTGTGGCAGAGATTGGGAACTGGTACAGTTTTTTTTCAGATAAAGACAGATTATGAGAACATCACTTGCATTGCAGGCAGTAGTTTTTCATGAAGAAACTGCAGATTCTGAGGTTTTTGTGTTTAGCTTTTGAGTTTAGGTTTTGAGTTAAGCAGCTGGGAATCAATCAAGCTCATAACCATAATGCAGCCTATATGGACACAAGCCTCACTTTCTTAATATTTCTGAGTGTAATTAATTTGTAGCTAAGAAGACTTTTTCTGAGCAACAAGGTAAGAGAAGTCCACTTGGTGAATCAATATTTTTTCTGCCCTAAAAAGGAAAAAAGGGTTTCAGAATTTTTTTAAAAAACTAGCATAAAGTTTAACAAGGATTGGATATAAGAAAGTTTAAAACAGATAAAGGAATGGCAATTTTGAAAGATTACCTTTTTGTGAAAGTGTTTTTGAACAAATTGGAAATAAAACAGATGGATTGGGTCTTCATCAGGATGTTTTTGGTTACTATTAAAGAATGCAGACAATTGGTGGATTTTACAAAAGAAAAGATAAAGGTAACATGAGCCTGACTGTGATGTAGACCCTACACAACAAAGTGCCATTTGAGCTGGAAGTATTACGGGTACAGGAAGACAAAACAGAAAAGAAAAAGAAGCTTGTCTTTTATTTTTTCTCTCACAAGTGAGACATATTTACTTTTGGATTATACTATTACAGTGGCAACCACCAGAAAACTGGCAAAAATAGCAGAGAGGAGGAGAAAATCACTAGAGCAACTTGCAGAAAGATGAATTACACCATATTTTGCTTCAGAGACAGGTTTTGTTTATTTATTGCTTTTAACATAATAACAGAAAAAGAAAAATTAAAAAAGTGATAATTATTCTGCAAACATGACTCGATTCCATAGTTGCACCTGCTGTCATTTGTCAAACAGCAAGAAGGGGAAGGGGGAATTCCTAAGAAGGGAGGGAAGCTCCAGAATACAAGAATGCCTTCAGTTGCCTGAGAGACATCACACACCAAGGTCAAGTTATGAAATCTTTGAGTGGTATAGTCTTTTCCTAAAACAAAAGAACTGAACCCAATTGGTGAACTATGAACTATGGGTGGCCCAAAGGGGGAAAAAGGTGAATTACCTATGTGGGTTTTCTTGGGAAAATCCCAGAACTGACTTTGCTTCTGCTGTACCTAGATGGATCTTTCAATAAAGCTAAACTCTTGGTAATTTAAAATAGTTGAGTTTCTTTAGTTGAATGTGCCAAATAGGATGGTTGACAAATAAGTGAATAAGAAATGATTACATGCATACTTGAATTATATTTGTATATTATTATTATGCAAAGATACATATAGAATTGTAAGCAAAAAGCACAGAGATAATTACAATACAAGCACAAACATTCTCAAAGGAAAAACCAAAAAGTGATTAAAAAGTAAAAAAGAACTGGAAAAAAGAAAAATAAACAGTTTAATATATTGATATAAGAGTTAACACAACTCTATGAATACATACTGTATCTAATGTAAATATTATGTACATTAGATTATGAAAAGGCCTGCAACAATAAGGGAAGTTTGTGAAGCTTTAAAAGAGATTAAAGTAGGAAAGGTACCTGGATTAAGGGAAGGGAAGGGAGAGGTTTGGAATTACCTGATGTAAGATTGTATTATGCTACTTTGTTTGGATAAAAGAATGAGTGAAGCTGAGAAATAGAAGACTTTTGGAATTAGAATGACATAACTTGAGATTTAGATGGCATGGATATTTGAATGGTTGCTAAATGAATGGATTACCTGTACATATCAGTATGATTTTTACCTTAGTTAATTATCACAGGACTGGGAACTATGACTTCATACTAGAATCTAATTTACTGATTTACCTGGAATTGAGTATGGCATTTCACAAAGTAGACCATAACCTACTACTTGATAAAATAGAAAAATGTGGGTTAGACAGCATCACTACCAGATGGATTTGTAACTGGCTGACCAACCACATTCAACATGTAGTCCTCAATGGAACTGCATCTACACAGAGGAAGGTATGCAGTGGGGTACCCCAAGGCTCTGTTTTAGGCCCAATACTCTTCAACATATTCATCAATGATTTGGACAAGGGATAGATGGGGAACTCATCAAATTTGCAGATGACACCAAGCTAGCAGGAATAGCCAACACTCTGGAAGATAGGCTTAAGGATAAGAAGGATCCTGACAGACTTGAACATTGGGCACTATCTAACAAAATGAAATTCAATGGTGAAAAAAGTAAGGTTCTACATTTAGGCAAGAAAAACAAAATGCACAGGTACAGTATATATGTGCTCAATAGTGGTGACTGTGAGAGGGATCTTGGAGTCCTAGTGGACAATCACTTAAATATGAGCCAGCAGTGTGCTGCAGCTGGCAAAAAAGCCAACTCAGTTCTAGGCTGCATAAACAGAGGGATAGAATCAAGATCACGTGAAGTCCTAATACCACTTTATAATGCCTTGGTAAGCCACACTTGGAATACTGCATCCAATTTTGGTTGCCACAATGTAAAAAAGATGTTGAGACTCTAGAAAGAGTGCAGGAAGAGCAACAAAGATGATTAGGGGACTGGAGGCTAAAACATATAAAGAACGGTTGCTGGAACTGGATATGTCTAGTCTTATGAAAAGAAGGACTAGGGGTGACATGATAGCAGTGTTCCAATATCTCAAAGGCTGTCCCAAAGAAGAAGTCAAGCTATTCTCCAAAGCACCTGAGGGTAGAACAAGAAGCAATGGGTAGAAACTAATCAAGGAGAGAAGCAACTTAGAATTAAGGAGACATTTCCTGACAGTTAGAACAATTAATCAGTAGAACAACTTGCCTCCAGAAGTTGTAAATGCTGCAGCACTGGAAATTTTTAGGAAGAGATTAGATAACCATTTGTTTGGGTAGGGTGTCCTACCCAAGTAGGGGACTGGACTAGAAGACCTCCAAGGTCCCTTTCAACTCCTATTCTATTCTATTCTATTCTATTCTATTCTATTCTATTCTAATCTATTCTAATCTATTCTATTCTAATCAAACTTTCTGCTTTCCTTGCTGTCTCCAAATAGAAAAGAAAAGAAAAAAAGATATAGTCTTTTTTACAGCAGCCACAAGTACAATTATAGATTTACCCCTTTCTTTAAAGTTGCATTGTGGCTAGATTTCTATAATCTGTACTATCTAATTGACATTAGTTTTGCGGGTTGGTGTTTGGTTTTGGGTGCTGGTGAGAAATTGAAGGGTTTTGGAGTTGGAAGGACATGACCTGAGATTTGGATGATATGGATATTTGTGGTACGATGAAGTTAATGTAGATTTTAATAATCACTATGTTAGACATGCTATATTGAGAATCTGGAACAGACACAAACACAGGTTGTGCCCAAAAAACACCTTTATGGTTCTCAGTGCAAGTAGCATTTTATAGATGAGAAATTTAAGCAAACACAAATGGCTAACTTACAGCGAGAAACTAAAATTTTGTCAAGGGGAATATAAAATAAAATGAAGAGAAGAGAAGAACTGGTGATGGAAAGAAATATATGTCAATGTTTTTTTTATTTACCAATATCAGAAAGTTTTACAGTAGACCAAAGAGTTATGGTACTGAATGCAGTAAAACTGATTTTGAAATAGAATTGTATACAGATGATGAAGATGGAGTCGCTAAAATGTATACTAATACAGGACAATTTTGTAGCTCGAGACTGAAATGCGGAACCCTTGGTGCGCTCTGAGCTTTGCTATTTTCTTGCAGATTCACTGATGATGTTATGCAGTTTGGTAATGAAACATCTGCAAAAAAAAGAAAACAATCAAGCTCAAACAGCACCAAAGACCTCTGCAAAATATATATATCCTTTTTATTGAAATTTGATATAGAGAGGAACAAATGAAATAATGTATAATAGTGGGTTAAATTTTGGTTATAATACACAGGTAGAACAGTGGGAAATATGTGGTTGAATTGATCATAACGGATTGTAAATTTCAAAGAGAATGTTTATAAAATGATGTGCCAGTGATATTTGACACCACAGAAATTGTTTGGAATGTACAGTATTAAGGCACTTCAAATTTATGTTGAAGAGAAGGGACATTTCACCATGTTTGATGATGTCTAAAAAGCTCTCTCTCTCTCTCTCTCTCTCTCTCTCTCTCTCTCCTCCCTCCCTCCCTCCCTCTCTCTCTCTCTCTCTCCCTTCAGAGGATTTTAAATATTAATATATAATTGAGACCAGAAGTTTTCCTTTTGGAACCAATAGACAAAAACCAAACCTAATAAAATCCTCCATTGTGGGTGAGAATTATGATTGCCTTTAGAAAACTGGATCTGAATCCTTTTCTATTTAGCCACATTTGTGATCAGACTTTATATTGCCAGTTAAATGCCAAGAGTCTGTACAAAGTCAGCAGTACAGACATACCATAAATAATCTGAGTATTATTTAGCATTCATCTTTAACATGACAGGGAAGTACAGTATGTTGAGATAGCTGAATATGCCAGCATGACAAAATGTTTCTTGACAGCTTCTATTGAATCCGGCTAATGGTGATGAGTGAGAAATTTTATTTGGTTCATTTCTCAGGAAAAAAAAACCTTTTACAGAGGAGAAAGAATTTGATGGTTATAGGCAAAATGGAACAATTCGTCAATTTCAACCTCTCTAAAATATATATTAAAAACCAATCCCTTCATTCTTTCTTGGCTATGGATTGTAAATTGTGACAAAAGAATTCTGCTATGTTTGTGCATGAACATGTGAATGGACTTTTAAGGAGTCTTATTCATGTCCCACTAATGGTGTCACAGAAGAGCTCAGCAACTGTTTTGGGACTAATTGATGGTCTTTTTTCTCACTAGCTGCCAACACTAGGAGTGTTGTAATCTGCTTCAACTCTTTGGCGTCAGGGGCTGATCCACTGAGTTGCCAGCCTCAGGATGCCACAAGGAAATCAGTCAGTTTAGTCAGCATGATCAAATAAATCTGAAAAATGATAACGGGCCAGATCCTGCCAGGGTCCCTAGTTGCGAGATACACTTGCACAGTGTTTCTCAACCTCAGCAACTTTAAAATGTATGGACTTCACATTCCAGGATGCCACAGCCAGTGAAGGTTGAGGCTGAGAAACTCTGGGTTAGCAGCTTCAGAAAAGAGTCAATCGGCTCATATTCTTGAGAAGCAAGGATGCCAGACCTCTAACTGAGCCATGCTCATAGCTAGGATTGTTTAAAAGCAGCCACCACAGATTGTTTCTCCGTTGGAAATGCTCTCCAGTCAGAGCTTGCACTGCTGCATCTTTGCATCCTGTTCTGGTCCTTGGCTCTCAGCTTTGCAACCCAAATTTGCTGAAGTTGTACTGCTGGGCTGTGAAGACCACTCTTGCTTCTCTGCCATTGTCTTGTCTCATTTCCCAGAACCTCTTGCATTGACTGCTTTCCATTTTAGTCCTTTCCATTCTCTAACGCTAAGGCTAGATTTTGGACTTCACTGCTGCCCACACTATACTGAGTTAACAGACTTTGCTTCTCTTTATATCTCTTGTAGTGTTTGTTTGTGTGTATGGGGGAAGGGGCTCAGCTGGCCTTCTATCTGCCTTTGTATTTGCCTGAAGTGCAGCTTGTTAATAAAGCACATTGCAACTCAATCCGGTGTATTTGTTTAGCCTAGAGAAGCTAAGGAAGGAAAAATGAATCCCAGAAACTCATGAATTGCTGATCTTAAATTGTCTCATAGGACAAGGCCACCCATAAGCCCTATTACTGAGTCATATTGGTTCAGCGAAAATTATGGCGACAGACTTTCCTATCAGTTCCAGGATTGGAGAGCTGCATACAAGCCAGCCCCTCAAAAGAACTTAAATATACAGGCTCTTCTGAGAAAAAAAGGAAACTTTGGGGCTAAAATGTTTGAGCTGCAGAAATCTAGATAACAATTAGAAAAAGTAAATGTTTCTCTATTCACTTGTGTCTGACTCTAGGGAATTGTGCTCATCGTCACCAAGGGAACCAGCATGGCCAAAGGCTTATGGAACATTGTTAGCTTCCCACCGAAGTGATACCTATTAATCTACTCGCATTTGCATGCTTTCGAATGGCTTGGTGGGCAGGAGGTGAGGCAATAACAGGAGCTCACCCCATTTCTCAGGTGTGTAATCTGGGCTATCACTTTTGCAGCTGACAAAGTCTGAGCCATCCTGTCCCCTTTTAGACAACTATTAGTGTGCTGTAGAGAGATACATAAAACTCTAATTCATTGCTGTCATTGAGCGGTTGGTCAGATTTTTGAAATGTGTTTAGTAGCTCAGGTTGGTAGTTAGGCTGTTGGTTTGAGCTCTGAGTTTGGCAATTTGATTGCAAATCTTTCATCACCTTTCGAGGAGACATCGTCAGCGCATTTTGAATTGTGCTCATCTGTCAGAACACAGGTCTTTAAATACCTTTTTATGATATGCAAATTAGTTTGAATGTTGTTTGTTTTGATATTTCTGAATCAGGAACTGATTTCAGATTGTTTGATTAGTTGGCTGTTGTTGCTGGGCTGTAGCTTTTTGCTGGGCTATGGATTTTTTTATCCCAGGTCTGCCTTTCTCTAAAAACAATCCAGATATTACTATCCACCAAAAAGAAAGAAAAAAGGAGTAGCTGACATCAATAAAATATATGGTGATACACGGGGGAATCAAAAATCAACTCTGACTCAAGCTCAATTCTATCATTTTTGCTCAAATTCTGTCCTCTGTTTGCAGCTACACAGAAAAAGTTCCAAGATACCATCTCTATACTAATGGACCCTGCACTATTTTCCAAAGTAAATTATATTGGATTTCTGTTAAGTATTGTAAATGTTTTCATTCCCTCTACAGCACGGAAACTCTTTTTAATCCACTAACTAAAATTCAGAAAGCCTGGATAGCCTGTGATTCCAAGCATTAACATGACCACACCGTCAGTACACCATGCCTCTGATGTTGACAAACAGCAAGCTTTTTACAGCACATCACAAACTCTCTCCACACAGAAAAGTCTACAAGCCTCCAATAAGCTGCTATAAAAGGCTACCTGCAGTCTCACTGAAAAAGTGGGATGCAGGGAGAACATCAAAAACTAGCCCTTTTTCTACAGGATAGCTTTAAAAGGTGAGTTTTTATTCACTAAATTCACATGGATACAAAGACACATGCTTGAGTATATACTGGCAATGTTTTTTTTTTTAAAAATCATGCACTGCAGGCCACTTCTGCTGACTGCCAGCTGACAGAAGTTTGGCAGTTGAAATCCCTCCAGGCTCAAGGTTGACTCAGCCTTCCATCCTTCTGAGGTCGGTAAAATGAGGAGCCAGATGGTTGGGAGCAATATGGTGATTCTGTAAACTGCTTAGAGGGGGCTGTAAAAGCACTGTGAAGCGGTATATAAGTCTAAGTGCTATTGCTATTTAGTTCCATTACTGTGTTGTCTATACAGATTGTCCTCGACTTACCACCACAATTGACCCCAATGTTTCTGTTGCTAAGACAGCTGTTAAGTGAGTTTTCCCCCATTTTAAGACCTTTCTTGCCACAGTTGTTAAGTGAATCACTACAGTTGTTAATGATTTAGTAATAGTTAGTAACACAGTGTATCTGGCTTCTCGGTTGACTTTACTTGTCAGAAGGTCACTAAAGGTGATCACATGACCCCAGGGACACTGCAACCATCATAAATATGAGTCAGTTGCCAAGCAACTGAATTCTGATCATATGACCATGGGAATGCTGCAATGGTTCTAAGTGTGAAAATGGTAATAAGTCACTTTTTTCAGTGCCGTTGTAACTTCAAACAATCATTAAGTGAACTGTTGTAAGTTGAGCACTTCCTGTATTCTGCCAAATAAGTTTACTGAGTTTGAGAAGAGATGATCTGAAAGCATGCCATTTCTTGAACTCTCCCTTCTTTAATAAAACATTATAGTATACATTTTTGGGGAGAGATGTTCATATTGTTAATTGCTTAGCGAAGTAAAATCTCTCTTGTAACCTATATACAAATTGCCAAGCTCTCTTCTAACCTATAGACAAGAGTAGAATTTTTAATACTTTCTGATGATATCAACATCTTTTAGATGTTCACTTTGTTTAATTATATGCAGCTGGTTTTTAATGTTAATTTTCTTCCTGAATTGGAATCCACAAAGAAAAGGTTACACCTGGATCTAAAGAGAGTTAACTTAGCTTCCACTATTTCCTTTCAGCATAGCAATTTGTGTGTGTGTGTGTGTGTGTGTGTGTGTATTTCTACCCTCCCCCCCTTTTTTTAAAGAGAAGAGAAAAGGTCAAAGCAAAAATGGAAGACAGGTACTTTCTGCATGCTAGATTCCAGCTTGAGATGGATTTATTTGCACCTTTCTTCTTTAATATTAGAGAAAAGGTAAGAATGGATAGATTAAGTTTCAGATGAATGGCTCCTGATCCTGTATCTGAAAATCTGGGTAATTGTTGTTAGTTTCTGAACTGCTATCCAGTGAAATAGCATTCCTAAATTCCATTGAAACGAATGTAATTTTAAACACCAGATTTTTTTTCTTTTTATAAAACTGTTGGATATATATAAACCTTTCTTGAAGCTCCTACAAACTGCTAAAAACTCTACAATCCTGTCTATTGATGTAATTCTTGCCAGCAAGACATAGGCCAGGCACAAATTTAGCAGAACATATAAACCAATACCAACTGACAATCAAAAAATATGCCACAATTTCACTAATCCCCCCCTCAGAGATAATTTTGACATAAGGGTCACTTGTTTAGATTGGCAGCTATTGAAATCAAAGAAATAAATAAAATTTCAGACCAGAGGGATGCAATAGGCCCTATCAAAAAAATGCCAACAATTCTTTGAAGCATGCATTCTAACGAAGCAGCAATCAACAGACTTGTATGTTAAACCCTACTTTTAAACTATCAAAATGCTTAGCCAACCGAAACATCAGTGCCTTAATTCAAAACACAATAGCATTAACCCATCATAAAATAGTCCATCAACAGCTAGGTAAGCTACAATAGAGCTATCTTCTTTATCAAGTTAATATCCAAAACAGAAGCAATTCAAAATGTGACCAGAAAACATTTCCGGTCCATCACACAGTAAACACTCCATCACACAACTATCAGTACCACTGATCATATAAGAAGCAACCCACACAAAGATAAAACAGAACCACTACTTTATCAACCAAGTAAATAATCTATCAACAACCGAACATCAATCACTTGCAGAACAACATCCAGCCACATGACTTAACGCACACACAATACAAGCAAGACAGAAGGATATATAACTTCTGTCAAACAACAAACTTCACTGCCCCAAAACTCCTACAATGAAATGTCTGCAACCCGAAAACCAAAACTTCAACAATAGAAAACACATTATACGTTGTTTGTAAACCATCCAGAGTGACTTAGGTGAGATGGGTGGTGTAGAAATTTCATAAGTACATAAACATTTCTAATGAATTGGCAGTGATACTTCTGTTGGTATTCTTTATTTCCTCCTCCATTTTTGAATAAAACCAAATTCAGCCTAGGGTATTTTTCTTTTTTTAGTGCTTAAGTTATTTTACATAAATTGATCTAATAATGGATTACTTACAAATGCAGTAAAAAATTGCTCTAACAGATTACAAAAACTCTCTCACAGGAAAACAACAGCAAGGTTTCATACTTTTATGTACACTTTTCTGTCCATTTAGACCATGTTGTGCTATCAACAAAATTAGAATTTAGATATTCCAGATATCAGTTTTCAGCAGGGAATTAAAAGAAGAATGATGTAAAACCTCTCTTGGGATGAATATTGTATCCCGCTCTTGTCTACTCCTGCAAATAGCACTTCATTTTGCTCACTTCAATGCCTGAAAATAAAATAAAAATATTGTGACTGCCTCCTTGCTTTGACCTCTTGGAAGATCTCAGCATGGAGAGGCCGAAAGCTCAAATAGGCATCTAATTCGGTGTAAGTTGGTCTTTACCAAAAATTGAAATTACCATATTATAAAACGGTATGTTTTTTGCAAGATGTTAGTTTCCTTTTTGTTCCAGATCAGAACTAAGGCCAATATTATCTTAGCAAACCTAATTATTTCAACTCTGGCATCATTAGTTCTTCAGAAAACAACAACCATACAGGTTTGTGTGCTTGTGTGTTTTAATGTGTTTCTATGAGAGACAAAGTAAACTCTCAGCACTGAAGAACAGGACTTCCAATTCTCAGATCAGAGAAAAAACGGGGGGAATCTGACTTCTTATAGGGAATTATGATACCCTAGAGTTAGTTTTATATTCTCCTGCTGCTTCAACACAGCAATGAAAAATAGAACTGAAGAATCTTGCTAAAGAATAAAAGAGTAATTAAGGTGAATAGTTGTTTACTGCTAAGTCCACAATTATTCTCCTAAACTAGACCATCAATGATTCTTCCAGATCATTCTGAGATTTGAAGGGATGAGAGTAACTATCTTGTACATGTATTTTGTGTTCAGATGATGACAGCCTGTCACCTAATGATTCAAAATTAATTCCATTCATCTCTTTCTTCTTCCAAGAAAGAAGACAGCCATCAATTGCCAAATAGACTTTTCCCCTCAAGATCTCTTCTTGACATTGAAAGCCTTCAGGCTTATTAAATATAGAAAGTTATAGCACTAAATTCACCCCTAAACATAATTACTTAGAAGTAAGTTGAATTCAGTTGGGATTACTTTCTAGAAAGATGTGTATGTTGCAGTTGATGAGAGTTTGCTATGATGATGGCAGACAGAAAATCTGATGAGAAGTCTTCATCTCCCAAATCTAGCTGGGCTTATACTATCGTGGCAGAAGGAGGGAGGGCAACTATTGATATAGTTCCCTATGCCTCTTTGTGGATAGGTCTTGGGGAAACATGGGCTTTCAAGTTTAGTATATTCATCCCAACTACTCATCACATACTAGAGAGTAGCAACAATTCAGCATTTCTGTTGCTCCAATAGGGACAGACCCCTTTCTTTCATGAAGGGACTTCTCTCTACTTTCGGGGTGATTCAATGCATTTCATACAGTTCTTCAATTCATCTCAGAGAGTTACGACTGTACTCTACATTAGTCACTCTTTTACTGCTAATTAAGGTTAATCAGCAAATAAGAACTTTGGCTTTTGATTATGTGGGTTATAATTTTCATCAGTAACCAGTATTATGGCTTAATAACTTAATTAATGAACACCAAAGACTTTCTAACTCTAGAAAATGGAAGAAGATTGAGGAACTATATTATACTGTCATGCTATAGTTAAGAAGTTTTCATTCTCTGAGCTCTCACTTTGAGTATATTCCTTGAGTGCTCTATATGAATAATACCCCCTCCAGTTAGAAATAACTGGAATTCTTATCCATGGTTATCGTGTAGAGTTGACAAACTACATTTTAGAAAGATGTAATCAACTGCAACCCTGACTACATTCTCCCTTAATTAGATTATGAACACTGACAAACATAATTTTTAGAAATAAAATCTCACTGCATTATGGATAATTTATGTAAATTGATATGGAAGCTGTAGCAATCAGTTTGACATTTGAGCTGTATGTGTCAATAGAGGTCTTTCTCAGCAGAGCTACACTGTTGATAGCAATCACATATTCTCTGCAGTTCTTTTTATTAAGCTTGGCTGGTTAATACTTCAAAAAGACTCTTTTTATATTGTCCTCTTCTGAACATTTCTTAATAATATACTAAGCAAGCATTTTCTTTTCATTTTAAGTACTGGCAGAGATCCAGAAGTCAACTCCATCAACTGGCCCATTTTTTCTCTTTTTCTGTCTCTTTCATACTCCATTTGGTTAATCTTGGTCCCCTTTTCCCAGTTGGGTCCACCTGGACCAGCTGTACTTTTGCCTTGAGGTAGAAAGCACCTATAAAATGAAAATGAAAACAAAACAAACACACACACAAGTCCTTCTTTCATCAGTAGGAACTCAGACAGCAGATCTATAGAGAAGGACAATCTACCCAAATTATTATCCATTAATCTTTAGACCATCATGAATATTTAAAGGAGGAACAAAATAAATTGTGACAGTAGACACCCCCACCTACCACCTGCATCTTTCCAGAATGCTCCAAGGCAGAGGACACAAGAGACGTGATGACCCCTGCATTCTGATTTCAGTATCTCTCAGTTCTTGATTTTTAAAACAAAAAGTCAATCCACTCAATTCAGTATTGGCCCTTCATAGGTTTTGGAAGCATATGTGATTGTGTTGCATGCATCATCAAGACAATTATACAACGTCTGAAAAACCAGAACTGACATCATTTGCATTTTCTATGCTAAGGTGAAAATTAGAATACAGTTTTAAATCAGCTTTCATATTCTGTGTTACACGGGGGTCTTGACAGTATGGAAATTGCTTTGACATGCTGCAATGGCGTGTGGGAATGACCCTGGGACTCCTTAAGGAATGATCAGTTAAGAGAGGGTACAGCCCACAGCTCCATAACAAGCAGAGAATGAAACTCAGGAAAAAAGCTCCAAACTTATCAGACTGTCAAGCAAATGGTGAGAGATTTATACTTTCAGACTTGCAAGTTTCTGTTAATGTAACCTTACAATAAAGTAGAACGATGAAAAATTAATATAATCTGATCTTGTTTACTGTCTAGTCTACCTTGAAAGGTTGACATACACATAGTCTATAACAGACTTTTGTTAAAAGGCATAAAGGAGAAAAACTCTATCGGCAGTATTATTTTTGATGTGTTTTATATGGATTTTTTTTTAAAAAGGTTATTTATGCAGAAACGGGCTGTAGCATTTATGAATAAATAGATGCAAAAGCAATAGATTGTCCCATCTATTTCAAGACATCTCTTACAGCAAAAATTATATTATCATGAAGAAATTAAACAATGACACCATTCTGTTTGCAAGGGGAGACACCGCATATATATTTGCAAGGTATGTACTTGAGTTTATTGAAGATTAAATTGTAAATTAAATGCAGTCTATTCAAGGAGCATTTGTTGGAGTTATGGACATCTCATAATTTAAGACAGCTCTAGGAAATCCTAAGGCAGCTTTCAGACATTCATCACAGAATTTATTCTGTACAGCTTGCTCCCATATTTTTGCATTGATGTACATTCAAGCCCCCTGGTCTGTATTCTGACCATTTTCAGAAATGCCAGTCTCTTTTCTGCTGTGCAGAAGTCTCCAGCATATAAATCAAATAAAATGTATATATACACCATTCATTTATTTATTCTTATAGTTCTATTCTGCCTTTTTGCTCATAATCTAATTACCTAGAGAACTGACATGCTGAAAAAGTGTAAAACCCAAGTAATGTTATGAGCTGAATATAATATATATTGTAAAAAAAAAAATCTGCTAGGCTGAGAATTCATACAAAAACAATGTCCCTTGAACCAATATGTCATGTGCCTGTTGGAATCTGATTCTAAGGGGGAGGTTGAGCAGCTGATAGAGAGTGGGAGTGTGGCTCCGGTGGCTGTGGAATAAACTGGGGAAGGGCACAGTCCAGCTAGGCCTTCAGAGGAAGACCCAGGGCCACCTCCTCTTCATTCTAGAGCACGCAGGGAGGAATGGAGAAGGGAGCAACATGAGTTACGGGAGTTACAGGGAAAAAAGGGCCCTGATCCCCTTCATTAGCTGCAGCTGGGAAAACAGGATTTAAAAGGGGTGTTTGCACACAGCATCTTGCTGGAAGCAAAGCATGAATTATCTTTGCTTGTCAAGTCTTATCTGGGTTCCAGCATCCTCCCAACTGTGTGTGTTTCATTATCTTTTTGAAATCTGCAATTCCTTCTCCTATCCTGTCTCATTGATTGCTGCAGCGTGGTTTGTGTTGGTTTTTATTTATAATCTGTATTTACTTTGGGTTCAGACTGAATTTCTTCCCTTTAAAAACTGTTATTGGGGGAGTTTTTTCTCCAGCCAATGATAACTGGACATTGGGAGCCAAGTTAGAGGTATTAATGGGTTTACCTACTTTTGTGACTTTGTTGCTTTTGTGCCACGCCCGGGTCATCACACAATATGATGCCCAACTCAGTCCTCTAAGTAACCTTCCATTTGGTGGGCTTCAATAGAAACATTTCTCCTTCCTCACCATTATCAGGTGGTTTTAAAATGCATTGACATTTGTGATGGTAGTGACCACATATGGTGAATATGCGTGGCTTAGAGTTCATATATTGCTGGAACTCTCTGAGCTTAGGTTTTGATAGAAGATATTTCATAACCCTATCAGGACAAGTTTGGAGAAGAGTTTGTTGGTTGACGGGTTTTATATATCTTTCTGCTTGCTTGCTTTATGTGTGCTTGGATAGGGCAGTCATATGGGTGGATGCTATTTGGTATGTATGCAGGTTTGAAGTCATTGGTTTAGTTTGAACTGTTCTTGTAAAATGTTGGAAATGATTGGTTTAAAAAGTGCGGGAAAATCCTGCACTCCGATTGGCTGGCAACTGCGGCTGCTGGCTATAAGTAGCAGCCACAGCCCAGCCAAATTGGGTCCGTTCTGAGCTGTAGTCACTAATAAACTAAGAGCTTGAAGCACTCCGCGTCTGTCTCTTCATGCAAACTTAACACTGGTGAAGAGGGTGGGATTCCCCTGAAGAAGACGGCATCGCGGAACAGAAGGAGAGCAAGATGGCTGCGCTGAACACCCCCCCAGCCCCGTTCGATCCAACAGCAGAAGACTGGGAGTCGTATGCAGATCGTTTCCAAATGTATCTGGAGGGAAACGATCTTGCCGACATTTCCGAGAAGCAGAAGAGGGCGGTCTTTCTCATGCACTGCGGTCCGGCAGTTTTCAAGATGGCAAAGGCATTGGCAGGAGCTGCAGATGTGAAGGTAATGGAATGGCCTGACTTAGAAAAACTGTTAAGAGCCCATTACGTGCCACAAGTATCGTGCCTCATTAAGAGACATGAGTTTTACCGTCGGGATCAAGGGGACACCCATAGTCACACCAGTCAAGGCTGATGGGTCTGTGAGAATCTGCAGAGACTACAAGGGGACATTGAACCATGCGCTACAACAGAGTGCATATCCAGTTCCAGTAGTGCATCATTTATTACACTCTCTTGGAGGGGGCACAGTTTTTGCCAAGTTGGACCTGGCACAGACATATCAACAATTAACGGTTGATGATGCCACTGCTGAAGCCCAAACCATTGTGACCCATAGAGGTGCTTCAAATGCAAAGGTTGCAATTTGGAGGCTGGCACCAGGCATCTTCCAAAGCCTTATGGGAATATTACAAGGGTTGCCAGGGTGGTGCCCTATTTTGATGACATTTTAATTTCTGCTGAAAATGACACTCAATTACAGAGACTCAGGGAAGTCTTAACTAGATTCAAAAAAGGTTAAAAGTCAAAGAAGAAAAATGCACACTTAGAACAGATAAAGTGGAATTCTTGGGTTACATGATTGATAAACATGGCATCCACCCCACAGAAGCAAAGGTTCAGGCAATCAAAGAAGCCCCCAGGCCAAAATGCAAAACAGATTTGCAAGCATTCTTGGGACTCATTAACTTCTATCATATGTTTCTACCTCAGAAGGCAACCATTGCAGAACCCCTACATAGGTTGCTGGACAAAAATCTGTTTGGGTCTGGGGAGGAAGGAACAAGCTGCATTTAACAATATCAAGAGACTAATCACGTCTGATGCTGTGCTGATACAGTTCTCTGAGAACTTTCCTGTTGTTCTGACTTGTGATGCCTCCCCTTTGGAGTGTGGGGGGTATTGAGCCACATGCTTCCCAGCGGGAGGGAAGCTCCTATTGCATTTTACTCTCGCACCTTGACTAAAGCAGAGAGGAACTACAGCCAACTGGACAAGGAAGCCTTGGCAATTGTAGCAGCTGTCAAAAAATTCCATGAGTATTTATATGGGAGAACATTTACTGTTGTCACAGATCACAAACCTCTCTTAGGCATTGTGGCAGGGGACAAACCAATGCCCACGATCCTGTCACCAAGAATGCTGAGATGGACTGAATTTCTTGCTGCTTATTCATACAAACTGATCCACAGACCTGGTAAAGACATTGGGCATGCAGATGCTTTGAGTCGCTGCCCACTTCCTTCACACATTGAGGACCCTGTTCCTGAGACTCACACCTTTTTCTAGAAACTGTTGCCAAGCTTCCAGTACATGCTGCTCAAATTGCCAGAGAGACTGCCAAAGACACTTTATTGGCTCCTATTATAGGCTGGATTAAGAAAGGTTGGCCACTTCAAGATCTACCTCAACTCGCCCAACCTTTTAAATCCAGGCAAACTGAATTATCTGTATTAAGAGGATGTATTTTGTGGGGTAACAGGGTGGTTATTCCTGCAAAACTACAAAAAGAGGTTTTGGAAATGTTACATGAGGGTCATCCGGGAATTGTCAGAATGAAGGGATTGGCCAGGAGTTATGTATGGTGGCCAGGTATTGACAAAATGGTTGAAAACTGGGTTGCATCTTGTCCCAACTGTCAGGTAGTCAGGCCTGCCCCACCTCTCGCCCCACACAGGAATGGGAATGTCCTAGGGGCCCATGGTCCAGGATTCACAATGATTTTGCTGGCCCTACCAGAGGGCACACTTTCCTTATTATAGTTGATGCATATTCCAAATGGCTGGAGGTTATCCCTATGGCATCCACCACAACTGAAGCTGTCATCAAACAGCTTAAAAGCTTTTGTAACTCATGGGTTACCTGATGTGCTTGTTTCTGACAATGGCCCTCAATTTACATCCAACCTTTTTGAATCCTATCTAGCACAACAGGGAATCAGACATGCCCTGATAGCCCCTGGGCATCCTTCGGCTAACGGCTGGGCTGAACGTATGGTACGATTTACCAAGGGAAAACTTCAGCAATTGTGTCCAGGGGATATCACTGAGAGAGTTGAAAAACTTCTCAGTTTTCAGCATATCACTCCCAACCCCTCAACTAATTTAACCCCAGCTGAATTGTTGATGGGTAGGAAACTCAGGTCTCCCCTTGACTGCCTCCATCTCACTTATGCCCCCAAGCACCACTAGATTCCACTAGTAAAATTCGCACTTTCACTGTGGGTGATTCTGTTTATGCTAAGAACCTTATGGGTGAACCATCATGGATTCCTGCTGAGATAACCCAAATCACAGGCCCCAGGTCTTACAGGGTACAAACGGAGGATGGTGTCCTCTGGAGCAGGCACATTGATCAATTAAGATCCAGATTAGCTCAGGAGTATCGCTTTTGCTCCTCTCTGGGTCCCATACCTACTGCCTCTTCTAGGGGGGAAGGGGAGGTTTATGAGAGTAATCAGCAAGCAAGAATCAACCCCATGTGTAATGAGCTAACATGACAGGAACCATCCCAAAACCTGTAACAATTCCAACAACCATTTTCACAAATGGAAGATTGCACATCACTACCTGATTTAGGTGCTGACATTGGGTTGGAGATGGATTGGGAGGAGAGACCAGGTTGTAGTAACCAAACAGGTTCTACCATTACTACAAGTCCAAGTAAGGAAATGTCAGCAGACACATTTCCTCTCTCACAAGGTGAGAACATTAAAACACCTGAACCACGAGGTCTCAACGCACGTAAGAGCCCCACCTATTTAAAAGAATACATTAGATAGGTTGGGGTTTGAGTATGGACTGAACCTAGTGGGGAGAGGTGTTATGTATGTAGGTTTAAAGTCATTGGTTTAGTTTGAACTGTTCTTGTAAAATGTTAGAAATGATTGATTTAAAAAGTGCGGGAAAACCCTGCACTCCGATTGGCTGGCAACTGCGGCTGCTGGCTATAAGTAGCAGCCGCAGCCCAGCCAAATCAGGTCCGTTCTGAGCTGTAGTCACTAATAAACAAACAGCTTGAAGCACTCCGCGTCTGTCTCTTCATGCAAACTTAACACTATTCTGCAAATGATTGATGCCTTTTGGTTGGTGGATTATTTATTGGGCAAATAAGGTGGTGATTCTCTTTTATCTCTGTGCTGGTGGCTTCCAGTGTGATTAGTGGTGCATAGGTTTACCTATGATATTGAATTGTTATTGGGTTTTGGTTATTAGGTTCATAAAGAGATGGGTCTAGGTTATCTAGAGGCTGCTTGATTCTTGTATGATGGGTGAATATTGTTGTGTGTTAGGTTCAGGGGTGGGATTCTACCAGTTTGGACCGGTTTGCGCGAACCTCTTGCTCCGAAGATCAGCTGGCAGCAAACTGGTTTGCTGTGACAAGCATGTCGGACCGCCTGCCCGCCACTGCTCTTTCTTGTGCTTTATTTCCTTTTTTTTAGAGCACAGCCAATTGGTGAGGCAGAGTGTTTTGCCACGTCTCAGCTGTTCTATTCACAGGGACTGCAGTAGAAGGTAAGTATTAGAGCTTTTTAAAATGTGGAGCGCATATGAAACACGTGATCACTGAACTGGTTGTTATACCGGTGGAATCCCACCCCTGGTTAGGTTGATGCAATAGTATTGGTCCTTTGGTTATTTCTTTTGATAATTCAGTGGATAGGGTTTGAATTTTTATATCTTTGATTGCTGTTTGATTAGTGAGTTGTGCTTCTAAGAGTTCTCTTACCTTTTTTGATGTGGCCCATTCTATGTAGGGAATGTTCAATAAATTAAAATGTAAGTTGCAAGAGCTAAAATTCATGTCGGGAAAACATTTGAACTTACTTGGTTGAGATTCACAAATGACTAGGTTTAAATTATCCTGCTTCTGACCTATTATGAGAAGATCTAGGTTTAAAAGGCTGTAATACTGGGAAAGGTAGAGAGAAAGAAAAAAGAAGAGGATCTCCAGCAACAAGTGGAAGGACTCAGTTACAGTGACAATGTATTGTAATAAGGGCACCATTGGGAGATTTGAAAGAACAGGTGAGGGACAGATGATCATGGAGAAAATCTATCTACGTGGTCAGCAGGAGTCAGAAAAATGACTTGATGGCATATAATCAATCAAACATTCCATGAATACCCCAGTGATGGAAAGGGATCATTTGCTACAAAAATTATTTTCATGTATTCTCTCGGAAATACACATGCCATTTTCCTTTACTTCAAGTATGCAGAAGTTCTCAGTGAACAAAAGATATGGCTTATCAGACTAAGATTAGAGACAAAGGAAGCTGTCATTGAAAGGGACTCTTGAAATAGAATATAACTGACACCACTCTCTTGATTGTATGAGAAGCAGCAATTGCAAAATTGCTACCATATCATCCCCATAGTTGTATAAATCTATAGTTTACATATAGAGAGAGATCAAAGCTGGAGCTTTATGAAGTTGTACATACATCCAGTCAAAAGCCAGTCCTGTTTCACAACGATAAAAGATCTACTGGTTCTGTTCAAGATTTAGAGCTCATTGAAATCAAATGTACTGTATATTACTAATTTTAATAAATGTTTATACAATAACTAAAAAAAAATCAAGCACCGGTCTATGTGCAAATATTCAATAAATCACAGACCTTCAAAAGTATTGTTCATTTTTAACATATTGGAAAGAATCCTCCATAAAAGGATTCACATTTTTAATTATTTTGTCAACTAAACTTAGGTACTTGATATATATTTTCAAAACCAAGATTTATACATCCCAGTGCTGGAACTGCAAAATAACTTTTTTTTAAAATGATGTTTGGTTTCTTTTTTAATCTTGAGTTCATTGTCCTGTTGTTTTCTTTAATTGAATAATTATACAGTATTATTCAGCTGTCTTTCACCTAACTAATGAACAAGTCATTTATCTTGTTTAGAAGGTTTCTTGAACTAATGTAGCATCATGCATGCCAGTGGCTTTTGAACCTGATGAATCTTCACCAGGTCAACTAACTCTTGAAAGGTTGGAATGGTTAATTTTATGCCAGTACTTTAATTAGGTCATACCGTAGCAATTGTTGTATTAAAAAAATGAATCCCTTACGACTGCTTCAAAATCATCCCACAGTGTAGTCGTTTGTATTAGAAGCCGAAACCTGTATTTTAAATTATCTAGAGCACTAATCATCAGAAAACAAAAAAAGTTCATTTCTTTAACCTTTATGCAATATTCAGTTGAAATTGTCCATAGTGTTATAACTGGGATAGAATTTGAAAACTTTAACATTTTCAATCTGTTGTTTTTTTTTGTTCATGTATTTATTTTAGTGGATTTATATGGCTGCTGATCTCACATATGTGACTCTGTGTATCTCACAATATTAAAATTAATTAATTAAAATTCATATTAATTAAAAATTAATAAAAAGAAATACACTATTATAAAACCAAGTGAACCTGAAAAAAAAATCCAAAGTCACATTTCAATATTCAACATAGCCAAGTATTCTGACCCAAACCTGGTTCCAAGAGAGTAAATGCAACCTTTTACTCTTTCATTCACAAATCCTGTTTCTTCACAGATAAAAGGCTGCTTTTTATCTGTGAAAGAGAAAGAGCCTTGCCAAGTTTTTGCAAGGCTGCCAAGAACAACAGATAAAGTTCCTAAACAATAAATCAATGAATTTCCAAACATCAACTCAGGTATTCTGACATCCACCAGGCTCGAGTATCAAATTTCTTTGTCTTCTGAAAAGAACTGCAGTTTCTCAGCTGGCTTTTATCTTCTCAGGGAGGGGCCATTACCTTCCGGCCTTACTCCCGAGTTGCCCGTGCTGCTGCAGCTGCTCTTTCCTTCGAGCAGCCCTGTGCGCATGCACGCTGGGCACAGGCTCCTCGGGGGCCTCTTCATCACTGCTGCCAAGCTCCACAATCTCCAAATGCAGCATTCCACTCCCTGATGGTCCTGGCCCCATCCTTGCATCACATGCAGGCCCCTCATCTGAGTCCTCGCTCTCCAAGACCTCAGCCATCTGCACTGCTGCCGGCGAACCACAACACCAAGTAACCAATCCATGTGTTAGGGCCTTATGGAAGGCTAATGGGGATGAGGCCAATATGACCTTGGAGAGAGAATATTCTAGAAAAAAACATGACAGAAAAAACTGTGCTCATGGTCCAGGTAGAAGCAATTGGAAAGAGATAATCCCACAACTAACCCAGCCATTTAGAGTGCCAACTAGCTCATATCAATATGTATTGTATTATTGAATATGAACTAGACCAGATTCACCAACCTCCTGGTACATTAGACTTAAACTTCTATACTGGTTGGAATTATGGGAGTTGAAATCCAACACATTGGGAAATTACTAGTATATCTATTTAAATACTTTTCATCTGAATGCACTGAGGCTCAGGTGAGCTCTATATTAGGGATCCAAAGGACCTGAATGATGGTGTCACATTACAAAGCCTGGTGTGGGACAAAGAACAAAAGGGATGGCTCTGTGTCAAGATGTCACCAAACTTACAATACCATTTCTTCATTGTGATTCCCGTAGGTTGCCTATAGAGGTCAGACTTAACAATTCATTCTTAACAATTCATCTAGAACAGGCCTGGCAAAATGGCAGCCCACAGGCCGGTTGCATCACATGTAGGATATGGCCAACCTGGCTCCACAAAGGCAAAAAAATGTTGTGATAGAACACAATAGTCACATGACGCGATCAAGTTTGACACCCATGATCTAGAACAAAAAAGTTTTGAAATAATAAATCTATTGTATTCATCCACAAAAGACTTAATAATCATAATGAAGTCTGAACAATTGAGAGATTGAGAAACACATACCCGCTACATATTAAAGAAGCATAAATAGATCTTATGTATTTAATACTTAATTTCACACAAAAAAATGATGTTGAAACTCATAGCCAATGTCAGGTTAATGGAAAGCAAATTTGCATTTGTTTTGTTTTCTCCGATATTTGAATTTCTGTATATCTCAGGTTCCTTTCAACCCATTTGTGGAGAAATCTACAATTACTAATAAGGGCTTGGGAAAGACCAAGCTGCATGCATTTTTCAAATTATCAATTCTGAGGATGGACAGGATTGTGCTGTACCAGCCTGTATCCACCAGGAAGTAAGGGTTAATTCAGTAGACCCAATATAGCTGAGAACATAAATGGCTTTATATCTCAGGTGTTTCAGAGCTAAAAAGTAACTGTCCTCTACCAGATAGAAAATTAATGTATATAAATAGCTTGTAGATTGTCATGTGCCATGTGCTATCAGGGTTCTGCTGTTCCTGGATGGGATGATACATTTCATGCTAAACTTCAACATTGATATTAAATATCATTCAACCTATGAAGAAATGTCTTTTTTGCCAGATCCAATTCAGTTGATAGAAGTGGAGAACTCATTTACACAATGATTTTTTCCCAAATTATTCCTGTCAATTTGGCAAGTTCTTAAAAAAATAACTTAAACCAAATTCATACTATTTTCTTTAGAATAAAGGAAAAGAAGCCATATTTTCAGACAGCACTTTGAAAGCCATTTATCTCAGATGCACTGGCATTCAACAGCATAATTTGTTATTTCAAGTGACCTATGGAATGTTTCTTTGCTAGGAAAGGATAAAACAAACTTTCTCCACATAATTTATCTTATTCACATTTTTTTTAACATAGTGGTTGGGTGCCTTTTACACATTATATCCATGCAACAATTGCTATTTTAATCATGTCTGTATTGTGTGCATCTAAACTCTTGGGGTTTTGCTTTTAACTTGGGGGTTTCAATTGCTTATTCAGCTTATAACTTGTTTAATATAATTTTTAAGTAATTTATTGTTGTACTGTATTTTAGTTGTGAGCCGCCCTGAGTCCTTTGGGAGAGGGGGCGGCATATAAGTCGAATAAATAAATAAATAAATAAATAAACATCTTACTTGTCTATTTTTTTATTTTAATCATGGCTGCATTGTGTGTATCTGAACATCTTACTGGTCATTAAAAAAAAGGACCAGTAAGATGTTCAAATGCACACAATGCAGCCATGGTTAAAATAGCAATTGTTGCATGGATATAATGTGTGAAAGGCGCCCAAGCAACCACTATATATAGTCTAAAATAACAAGAAAGGAATGGACAATAGTCTTCTTCATGCATTCCTCTAAATGCATGAAGATTTGAAGCTATGTAGAGCTATATAAGAGCTATTCAAGATTTGAAGCTATGTAGAGCTATGGTTTTCCCAGTTGCAATGTATGGCTGTGAGATTTGGACCATAAGGAAGGCTGAGTGCCAAAGAATTGAGGCCTTTGAGCTATGGTGCTGGAGAAGACTCCTGCGAGTCCCTTGGACTGCAAGGCAATCAAACCGGTCAGTCCTAGAGGAGATCAACCTGACCACTCTTTAGAAGATCCTGAAGATGAAACTCAAATACTTTGGCCATCTAATGAGAAGGAAGGACTCACTGGAGAAGAGCCTAATGCTGGGAAAGATTGAGGGCAATAGGAGAAGGGGACGAGAGAGAATGAAGTAGCTGGAAGGAGTCACTGAAGCACTATGAGCTTAAAGGGACTCTGGAGGATGGTAGAGGACAGGAAGGCCTGGAGGAACGTTGTCCATGGGGTCGTGATGGGTTGGACATGACTTCACGACTAACAACAACAATAACAACAGCAACAACAACAACAAGAGAACAGGTTCATGTAAGCTGCAACATTTTCAAATTGAGCAAAGAGGTTAGAAGGGGAACTGTATCACATCCATCTCAATGCAAGTAGAGTACCTAAAAAAGTAAGGTCTTGAATTGCACAGAGGTAGGTGGCATTTGAGAAGAATGATTGGGCAAGAATGATATGGCTGGGTTTGAATTACAAAATAAGAGCAAACACCATCTCATTCTTTGCCTTAAGGATCCAGATATCTTAAACTGGTCTTAAACCATGTTATAGAAAAACAAGGAAAATTCTGTGTCTTTGACTCCAATCCTAAAAATACTTTCTTGCACTGAAAGAAAGTACCATGCAATTTACTAGAATATGGTTCCAACGTGTTATGGCTCGCAACCAATAAAGTTTCACCTCATGTTCTAAGTCAAAGAAAAGAACCTGAGTTCTGGGACTATATCTCCCAATAATGTGGCCAATCATAAGAAATTTTGGAAATTGTGGTTTGGCAGAATCGGGAAGCCCAAAGTTCCTGTCCCTATTCTAAACTAACCATTGTGAAAAGTTTCTGCTTGACATTAAGAAGAACCATTGAACTTAAGGTGGTGCTGGTTGAAATGAGTTCTGATCTCTTATCAACAACACTGGAGCCAAATATTTGTACAGTGACCCAATCCTGTGTGGTCAACTGTTTTCAGTATATTTTCTTTGATTTTCTTCTTTGCCCCATGTAACTAAGTTTCCTGAGGGTAAGCATTGTTACAGCAAACCTTACCAAAACTTCTTCAGCTGAAAATAGCAGGAAAATGTCACGGAAAAGTCACTGTTGATGGATGAACAGGCCTTTCTGGCAAAGCAAAGAATAAATAGCATATCCCTCTCATCTTCTCTCATACACACCCAAAGCAGTTTGATATATACATTGGTAGTACCCCTCGTACAGTTCCTATAAGGCAATTTGATGTCAATAAAAATTGTCATCTCCTAGGCAAAAGCCATTCCAATCCTCAGCATTTAGAAATTGTTTGGCTATTACATACCTTAATCAATCTGTTTACTATGTGGAAAGAACTTGCTGAGAGTGTTTAGTGACCATTCAAAGTTACAATGACACTGAAAAATGTGACTTATGACCATTTTTCACACTTACAACCAATACAGCATACCCATGGCCATATGATTGAAATTCAGATGTTGATAACTGACTCAAATTTATGACTGTTGCAGAATTCCCTTTTGCAACCTTCTGACATGCAAAGTCAATAGGGAAACCAGATGCACTAACAACCATGTCACTAAGTTAACAACTGCAGTGATTCATTTAATAACTGTGGCAAGAAAGGTCGTAAAATGAGGCAAAATTTACTTAACAAATGTCTCACTCAGCAACAGAAATTTTGGGCTAAATTGTGGTTGTACGTCAAGGGCTACCTGTATTTAAATGGAACCAAGACATAGAATGAAAGCTGAATAAACAACATGCCCGTGTATCATAATCAGAAATAAGATCATAATGTGTGCTGTTTTTTTAAAAAAAATTGTTTTGTTTTTCAAGGGATATATCAAGAAAGTGATTTATCTCCTGATCTACTGTAGAAAACCAGAGTAAATGACCTTGAAGAAAATAGGCAGGACTGTTATATAAGCAAAGAGGGGCTAACACATTGCATAAGCCCTAGGAAACAAGATAATTTTTGGAAGAGACTCAGATAGACTCCTTCCTGATTTATTCATATTTAAGAGAGAGGGAAAGTAAAGCATAAAGTTTACAAGGTTGTAAGATTCTGTTATTATTATATTATATTCAGGTCTTCCAGTAGACTCTGTTCCTAAACTGGTATATCCTAACATCTGCCACAATTTTTCAACCACCTTGAACTAATTAATTTGCTTTTTGTTACTCTTTCTTTCTTTGTATTTTGCCCAGTGTCTTTTATTTAGATGGTGAACTTTGCGGCAAGGAGTAATTTTTTGTTTCTATCATTTTTGCCTTTAAAACTGTCAACAGCTCTGTTAGCTGTATTTCACACTTTAGCAGGGATAAACTGTACAATAAACTGTTTCTCCAATCTGCATATCTTTTAACATTTCCATAGAATAAGGGAGAGGCGGCATGGTGGCTAGCAGTTAAGATGCTGGGCTTGCTGGCTGGAAAGCCAGCAGCCCAGGTTTGAGACCCAAGTGCCATGTGACCCATTCTCACCCCAGCTCCCGCCAACCCAGCAGTTCGAAAGCATGCAAATATGATTAGATAAATAGGTACCACTTTGGTGGGAAGGCTAAGTGCTGTGTGATGTCATGACCATGGAAATGTCTTTGGACATCATTGGTTCAATGACCTTGAAACGGAGATGAACATTACCCTCCATAGTCAGCAATGAGTAGCAGAGTAAAATTCACAGGGACACCTTTACTTTTTTATAAATACAGTATCATCATCTTTTAATGACCCCACAATCCTTTGTGGGGTGGAGTCTGGTCAACTGAATGGAGCTGAGTGTTTACTGGCCGGATGCCCTTCCTGTCACCAATGCAGAATAATATTCAGCAGACCTAATCTCAACCGTGCCAAGAGAGAAATATCTGCTTCTACCTAAGATTGAGCATTGGCTCAATGACCTTGAAACAGACATGAACACTACCCTCCATAGTCAACAATGAGTAGCAGAGTAAAATTGACAAGGATGCCTTTACTTTTTAATATATACAGTATATACTAAGGAAACCATTGGAATCTTTCAGAAGTTTTAAGATTTTTGTCCTCTGACATTAACTGAACGCGTAATTGAATAAATCGCTGCTGGCAAGCAAGCTATACAGTTCAACTGACAACATCAGAGATTTTATTATGTATTCTTTGTGACATAAATTTCCTTTATGTATTTTTAATCCCAAAGAAATTAGATTTCTTCTTCTGGAGCCTAACAAGTCATCTCTCACTTGCAATATTTTAGCATAACCTTACTTTTCCTAAATAGGAAAGACATGCTTTTATAACAGTGATGTATTGGTGAAAAAGTCTTCTTAGCTCTCCAGGTAGTATTGTGGAAAATTATTGCACGTGCATGAACATCTTAGAAACACTTAAGCAGATACCAAAAAAAGAAGAATATATAACTAGTCCTCACCTAACTATGGTAATTTGGACTGGCAACTCTGTTCCTAAATGATGCAGGTCTAAAGTGACTTCATGTGATTGCACCAATTGTGACAATTCCAGCTGCCACTGTTTTTGGGTCACCTGATTTGTGATTCCTGCCAGTTTACCCATTGATTTTGCTTGTCAGAAGCTGGCAATGAAAGCTGCGTGTAGTGATCCTGGTGACTGCTGGGCACTATGACCGTCATAATTGTAAGACAGTTGCCAAATAGCAATCATGTGACTAAAGGGACACTGTGATGGCCACAACTACAAGGAACAGTCGTCATTCATGTCAGAATACTCATGAACTGGCAGAGGCATGGTAACAAGGTCAGCCAATGAATAGGCATAGCAACTAAGTCAGCCAATGAGGGATGTTTGGAAACTGAAACTGGAGGGAACCTAGGTATGGCTCTATATTAAGCTCTGAGCTCTGAAGCTGCAGTCTTGTCTGCAACTGCTGGACTGAAACTGAAACTGTTCTCTGCTGTTCTCTCATCTGCTTGTGTTTTTGCCTGTAACTCTCTACCACGTTGGAAGAACCTACATTGGTATTGTATCAGTGGTGGGATTCAAATTTTTTTACTACCGGTTCTGTGGGCCTGGCTTGGTGGGCGTGGCAGGGGAAGGATACTTTAAAATCTCCAGTCAGAGGTGGTATTTGCCGGTTCTCCGAACTACTCAAAATTTCCGCTACCGGTTCTCCAGAACTGGTCAGAACCTGATGAATACCACCTCTGTATTGTACATTTACTTACGTGTTATATGTAAAGAAGTTAATGAATCCTCCTGAATCAGTCATCAGTGTGTGCTTTCTGGATTTGAATTTCTGCTGCAAAATCTAACAACTCAGCACTGTTGTAACTTCACATGGTCAATGAACAAGGATCACTTCTATAAAGTACAGGTGAAAATAAAGGTAAAGGTAAAGGTTTCTCCTGTCAGATCATGTCTGACTCTAGGGGATGGTGCTCATCTCCATTTCTTAGTCGAAAGAGTCAGCATTGTCTAAAGATATTTCCATGGTCATGTCACCACCATGACTATTCACCAAGGCACATGAAGCATAGTTACTTCTCAGTAAAGTGGTACCTTTTTACCTACTCACATTTGCATGCTTTCAAATTGGTAGATGGGCAGAAGCTAGGGCAGTAACAGGAGCGCAACCCATCACACAATGCTCGAGTCTCAAACCCAGGCTGTCAGCTTTCCAGTTGACAAGCTCAGTGCGTTTAACCATTGTGTCCCTTATAATTGAGAATAGAAATGGGAAATCATTAGGATTCTGTTAGGAACATCAGACTTGTTTGGATGATTGCAACTCAACATAAAATGCTGAAGTCGGCTATGGTTAAAAAAAATTTCAACATGGCAATTATGACAATGTGACTGAAGTGCATAGTTATGGTCATCATCTTGACCTTTTGGGGCAAAAGCCCCATACATGCCAATACACCTGAGCTGCAGTCTAAATAGGTACTGTAGATGTGCTTGACTGCTCCACATCCTTATTTCTTCATAGCAAAGTAAACGAAACAGGGTTTGTTTCATTAATAGGAATGTTTCATCTCAGCTTGGACATATGAATTTCAAAGCAAGCCAATTGTCTTCAATTCACTTTTTAAAAATCATTATACAAGAACAAAAACAATTACCCAAGTCACTATAATTTGTCTAAATCTGGTCTTCACCCCAACACACATAATATACACAGACCTCTTTTTTTCTAAATACATTTTATTGAATTTTCAACTTTAAAAACAAATTCTATATACATTTGTGACATCAGTTATTCCCTTCTCCTGTACATACACACACACACACACACTTTACAATTACACTTTAACAGTTTTATTTTTACATTCCATTTTGAATTTGTTCATTTCTGTGCAATCCATTACTTTCTTTATAATCATGTCATCTGTGGGGGTACTATCTAATCCTAGCCACTGTTAATATATGTATCATTAAGCATTCAATATCTTTTGTATATTCACCTTTAGTTATTCCTAGTAGGAACTATATACACAGATCTCTATGGTGGAATTATCTGCACACATATGTCCTGCTACCAAAAGTTATACATAAATGTATACTGCATATTCACACACAGTCCTATAAATTCAGCATTATCTTCAGATTAGAGAGTCCAGATTTTCCCGCCACATTAATAAACTTATTATAACTCTTCATTAAGAGAAAGAGAGTAATCATTCTTTGTCTTCTTTTGAGATGTAGACAAGAGGAAGACTGATTGCTTCCAGATTCCTTTAGCATACCGAAAAACTAGGTGATAAAACAGGTTTGGCAGGAAAATTCATGAATGTAGAGATATCTTAATATATATAATTTTGTACACACCTTTCCCTATCATGATACTTTGAATATGCTTCTCTATTATAAAAATTCTCTTTTGAAGTTGCTTTCAGGGAATATTATATACAGTTTACCCAGGATGCTTTTTAAAAAATGGTAAACCGATTCAGTTTGCAAAACAGAATATAATCAGTATATTACTGCATTCCAATTCATGCAGTAAGTTTTCAGAAGGGTAAATTAGATACATTCACAAATAGCAAACTGAACAAATCCATCCCTAATCATATCCACTCTCATTTAAGGACTGAATCCATATAAATAATCTCATTTTCAGGTCCACCTTCCCTTCTTTCACATTATAGACTTATGATAGATTTTTTTAAAAGAAATATTTCAGTGAAACATATTTCAAACTGTTCGTATCTTATGAGGTGGAATATTACACAGTTTATAATTTTTTTTCCAATTGCAACTAAATGCTTTAATCCATATGATGGATCAAACTAGATACAGAGGTAGTTTTAGGAGCAGGCAAATTGGGTGATTAGCCTGTTGAATTCGGGCATAATTTCAGTAAATAAATAATGGGTATTCTCTTACGATACCAGGTCAAGATATATAATGTTAGGAGTTTCAGTTTTCTTAAAATATCGGATGACGATAGGATGAAGTCCTCATCATGAAGATATCTGCTGGAAAAAAATGACCTTTGATGTTGGCATTCAGATACATAGGTATTGTGATAACCATACTTTCACAGTTCCATAGTGAGTAGAAAAAAGAATAAAATCAATTGTGTCAGGACAGGAAAATTGCTGATACCCTGACATTGTTACCTAGACCACTCAACACCTCATGGTCACCACTGAATAAATGGGATTGGCACTAAAAAATACCATTTTATATTTCAGCTACCACTTCTGAACTGACAGGGTCCCATCCAGTTTGAATAGCAGATTTGGAGGGAGGCAAGGACCACAGTGTGAAGAAAAAGGTTAAGCCTTTTTTATTGCCCACAATTTTCAAATGGAGGTTGAGTTTTCAGGCAGCTTTTTCCATTTTTAATGCTTTTTGTTTGGTTTATGCTGGTTTTTTGAACTTTGGTCTCTGTCAGCACTCAGTACATGCTCTTCTGTCTTATAGATATTGATGTTGGTAAAGACTGAAGACTCTATATTATTTTGAGATGGTCTATGACTTCTATTCTGTTGAGTTTCTTTTATTTAGTTTTTGCAAACTCAGCTCTAGGTTTGACTGTTCCTTTTATGCTGCTCTAGCTTCTCAGAAAACCAGATATTCCATGTTTCTCTGGAAGTCACTTAGTTCACCTAATTTCACAAGTGTGCTTTGCACCAGAGAGACGTGGGGTATATATGTCCAGAAATCTATGAAAAAACACAACCTCTAAGATTGTTTAAGGAACTTGTAAACCCAATGATTAATACTGTGGATTAAGTGCTGCAAAATAAGATAAAAAAATTAGGGCTAAATAGCAAGCATTAGGGAAAATAGTCTTCTGCATAGTCAAATTTATCTATAAATAGAAAATCACCCACATAATCACCCTCATGCTTAGAAAAATGTCCTTATCTGTCCACTCAACTTGATTTACAAAGAATTTTACTGTATTAGTCTATGCATCTACGCTTAAAAACTTTATTGATTCAAAGCAATCAATGGCTAAACAGAATTGCATTAGCTAATGGCTACACTAACCAACTCAAAAGCCCTATTAGCTCAATCTGCTAGTCCACTGACTAACATGGATTTCTACTAGTGTTGAAAGAAAAATCCAGGTTCAGTTCCAAGCTGGGAGAAAGACACTGGAAATAAAATGGAGGCTGATTGGAAAGAAAGATTCTGTTTATTGATGAGCAGAACCAGCACACACACACACGCATACACAGAGTGCAGTTCCGGGACAGCTGACAAAAATGGAGTTGAGAGTAGGGTGGAGTTTTATACCTTTTTGATTTCTATGGCGTGATGTAGGGGTCATGGTTGGCTCTATTGGCAAAAGGGGAAATGCAAGTCCTAGGTGTTTGTCTGAGCTAATCTTGTCTTGCCTAATTGCTTATCTGGAGTTTCTGTGTGACCCAGTGTTTCTGAATGGATTACTAAAGCTCCATTTCTAAAAGCTGACCTCCTCAATTTCTGCTTGGAGCAGGGAGACAAGTGCTGTTTTCTGCCTTCCTTAAGATTTTTTTTCCCATTTCTCCTTTAGGGGAAATATTCTATTCTGCCTTTTAATATATTTCCCCAAAATATTTCATCCCCTAGGAGGGTGGGTGCTGACTTCCTACACTAGCTTATGGGTGAAATGCCTACTCCAAATTCCCAATAGCTGGAGATAAACATGATGAGGCATTATCAAAGGAATAAAGGCTGGAGGCAGGTATTCATGAGAGTAAAACTCTCATAGCCTCAAATCACTTACCCATCAACTGCTTCCATCTGTGCTTATGTTGAAGATCTTCCTGTTTTGCTCTAATCCAATGTAATGGAACAGCCCAGATTGACTTTATCATCATCTCATCTGCCAGAGTGAAAAATCTGTCTTTCCTGAACTGATTTTGAAAGCTCTATCTCTGAGTGTTATTAAAAATATTCCTGTGTCATTTCTACTTAACCTGACCCACTGTACTGATATTTGCAAAGAAAAGCTGTGAGATTTGCGGAGAAGGGTCCCCTAGATTAATTATATCTCCTGCCTGTCAAGAAGAGGACTAATGTTATCTCCTGAAAATGCAAACCCCCTGATCTATATCTGCTTTGGGGAGGGTGGATGTTTACATGTGGTCTCTCAACCAGTCAGGCAGCATACAAGTTTAATACATTATTATTATTGCCAAAACTGTTATGTATGTAGGTTTAAAGTCATTGGTTTAGTTTGAACTGTTCTTGTAAAATGTTACAAATGATTGGTTTAAAAAATGCAGGAAAACCCTGCACTCTGATTGGCTGTCAACTGCGGCTGCTGGCTATAAGTAGCAGCCGCAGCCCAGCCAAATCAGGTCCGTTCTAAGCTGTAGTCACTAATAAACTAAAGAGCTTGAAGCACTCCGCGTCTGTCTCTTCATGCAAACGTAACAAAAACAACCCACACACTAATTTTCATCGCAATCCTAGTCATATACTAATAATATTGAGCAAAACACTGACTCCCACTGGTGTTTAAACAGAGGCCCCAGCTGCCTTTGAAGGTCACTCCCAAGCCAAAGGTGTCCATTGTGTAAGAACTTGAGTTGGCACCACTTGTTTTGCCCATGTAATACTTTGGGAACTGCATAAGTTACCAGATGGCCTAAGTTACCAGTTTCAAGATTCTAGTTATCACCTTTAAAGTCCTAGCTTGGTTAGAAACTGGATGGCTGCATTCCAGAGGTGGTATTCATCAGGTTCTGACCAGTTCTGGAGAACTGGTACTAGAAATTTTGAATAGTTCAGAGAACCAGCAAATACCACCTCTGACTGGCCCCACCCCCATCTATTATCTGCCTCCCGAGTACCAGCTGATTGGCTAGGTCTTCTTTTGTTGCCCTGCACAGGAGAATAGAGCTGGAAAGCAGGTTAGAGGGGTGGGGAGGGAATGGAGATTTTGCAATAACCTTCCCCCAGGAGTGAGGAGGGAATGGAGATTTTGCTGTATCCTTCCCTTGCTATGCCCACCAAGCCATGCCCACCAAGCCACACCACACCCACAGAACTGGTAGTAAAAAAATTTGAATCCCACCACTGCTGCATTTTGGTATTTTCCTGTCCAATAAGTTCAGGAAGAAAAGGCTTAAGAGTGAAGGTTTTCCAGGACAATATTGCAGGATCCAATCTGGGATAGTCACCAGGACCAGAGGTTTAGTCTTCTGAGATTTTGGACTCATGCTGGAACCCATCTTCAGGGCTTCAGCATGTGTCTGAAAGTTTAGAAGATTAAATCTCCGGTCCCAGTGAAGCAACCGAGATTGAATCCTGCAAGAAAAGTCTTGCTTTTGGTTCTTACTGATAGGGAGTGTTGCCAGCCAGGACTCTGTGACCATTCTCCTTTGAAGCAACATTCTCCCAGAGACCAAATTGGCACCAGCCCTGTTTGAGAAGCCACTGAGATCTGAACATTCTCAGGGATTTGATGTGGCTAACTGGAGGTCCAGCTCCTTTCTACTGTAAAATTGTTGTTGGTTCTAATTTACGTGCTTCTGAAGCTATTAGATATTCTGCTTTATTTGTTATGCCTTTGTTCCTTTTAATCTCATTACTGTATGTGACTTTTAAGCCCTCAAAGCTATGTGCAATAGGAGCAGCATTTAAACTCTGGTAAGCAAATAAATAAATACATAAATAAGTAAATCAATAAGAGAAAACATTTTGAGCAAACCTTTTAAATAGAAGTAGCTTTTGCAGTCCAGACTTTCCCTCTTGATTTTTAACAGCTGTGGAAACTTAGTGATCTGTAGCACTTTCATAATTCTCTGATAAATTGTCAAGGATAAGAAAGCAATTTCAGCAATAGGAATGTGAAGTGATTTTTAGCATATATTGCAATCAGGAATGGACTTGCCAATTCTGACCTCATCAGATATTTTCAGGTTTCTTTCTTTGGTTTTATTCTGTTTTCCAAAAGCAGCATTTCAAATGAGACACGTGGAATGAAAATATTCTGTACTTCACATTTTACATGCATTTTTCTCAAAAGTGAAATGGCTCAGTTTCTCAGGATATCTTTTATGTGCTCAAGTATTTCCTGGGAACATATAATCTCGGGAAATCTTACAAAATGGCACCCAGTCTCTCTAAAAGATTTTTTAGGATATTTTTCTCTTTATTGCCTAAAATATTGGTACTTAAAATTCCTTTTTTCTGTATTTTAAAAGCATTGATATTAATGATATTAATATTGGGTTGTTAATCAGCAGTGGAATAGAAATGATAATGGACATAACATTTTCATGCTGATTTCATTTCCCTGGACATATAACAACATTGATAGCAATGAATATATAAACTGCCTGACCAGATAAGTGTAACATTTGAAGCTTCAGGTGTTAGTATCTGAAGTGATTGAAATATATTGGACTAGGCCATGTTACTGAGCTCAGTAATCAAGTAGGTTTCTCTGTTGCTGTAACCACTAGGAGATATTTCTTTTCTTTTTTACAGTCACATTTCTGCTTCCACTTGACTTGCTCTTTTCAATTTGCTCTGAATATCAACAGTGTAGGGAAGTTTATTTTGTTTTTATCTATTTATATTATACCTTTTTAAAGTTTAATGTCATAAATAACTCAAGACAGCAAACCTACTTAATACTCCTTCCTCCTCTTATTTTCCCCATAACAACCCTGTGAAATGTGTTGGGCTGAAAGAGAGTGACTGGCCCAAAGTCACTCATCTGCTTCTATGTCTAAGATGGGATGAGAACTCATAGTCTACCAGGTTTTAGCCTAGTGCCAAAACCACTAAACCATACTGTGTTTGTTAGCCCAGAGTCAACAAGGTACCTCCTCAGACAAAAGCCAGTGACAGCAGCCAAACCAACAGGGAGTGAAGAGGGCAACACTGACTGCCCAAACTAGCTGACCTTGTCATCTTAAGCTAAAATGAACATTTTGGATTAAGAGAGACAGAACTAAGGAGGTATAATAGTTGTGAGAATGTCCTGGAAAGACAGGAGGCGCAGCAATATCAGTCTGGTCAACAGTCAGAGAGGTATTTTAGATCAAAGAAGTAATGGGGCATGACATATAACTCAGAAGGGACCATCTCTAGTTTCTTGGGGTGTAAATGCAAGTGTGGAAGAGAAGTTCTTTCAGACTTACAAGAGTCTTAGGCTAAAGGAATGGTTGGCATTTCTTATCTGGACTACCTTTAAGGACTGACTGGAGGGTCTTTCCATCAAGTTGGAATATGTGATCCAAAGTTGGCTCACTATGGCACTGTTGCCAACAGCACCATGTTATTGAACATAAAGGGCCCAACATGAGCAATTGGCATTGCGTCCATCAAAATGTGGGCATCCTCTTTCAAATTAATAATAGCATGAATAAACAAGTGTGATTTTTGCACTACAAAACCAATTCATTAAGATATTTAGTAGCTGAGATTCTTGCTTTGGATAGGGTTGAGGTTTGATTTTACTCAGGTTCAATTGAATTGGCATCCTTCAGTCTTAAGGGACTATGGTATCGTGCTCTGAAAAGAGGTCCTAAAACAGCATCTAGTGTGGCTAAAAAGGCCAATTCAAGAGTGGCAATCCCTTCCACACTGAGGACAGTCTCCTGTCTGTCTCCTGTCTAGCTCCCAGATTTCCCTGGTTCCAGGACTGCCTCTTTGCCTCAGCCTGCCGAATAAGTGTCTCTTTGAATTGAAGAAGGCCATGCTGTGTCTTTAGCCTCCAAGCTGAATGATCAGAGGTCAAGGTTTCCCAGCTGTTAATGTCCATTCCCAAGACCTTTAGATCCCTCTTGCAGATATCCTTATATCGCAGCTGTGATCTCCTTCCCTGCACTAATTCTCCATACAGGAGATCTTTCGGAAAACTTTACTCACGTGTATGGTACAATACAACCCCACTATCCCTACTACCTAATTTATAGCTTTAGCCCTTTAAGCAAATAAAAAACGTGATTGGGGAGGATTATTTTTTTCAACTGATTTCTTTTACATTTTGATGATCAATGAATTATGCTTCCATGAAACTATTCTTCTATTGACTTTAAGGATTTGCATGCTTATGCGTTTAAGTAGCATTATGTTGGCTTAGGTTTACAGAGCACGGTGGAAGCCTTGATGAATTCCAAGCAAGGATGGTGATGTATTTTCAGAAATTTCCTATGATTTTTGGCATTGGAAGTGAGATATGGCCTTAATCAATATTTTTAATCAAAGATTGTCATGCTACATTGATGTGTTTGTTTGTGACAAGTGTTAGGTCTCTGAGCTGTTGAAATATGCTTTGTTATCATTTCAACATGCTACTGGCACATAGATTAAAGGAGGTGGCTTTTAGACAATATTTTATATATATATAGTGACTGTCACTTCTGGTCTCAGGGGTGATTTATTTTATTTTAGAGAAAGTGACCTATCCAGGGGTAAGTCTAGATAGAAGATAGATAGATAGATAGATAGATAGATAGATAGATAGATAGATAGATAGATAGATAGATAGATAGGATAGTTAGATGGATGGGTGGATGGATGGATGAATGATGGATGGATGGATGAATGATGGATGGACAGATAGTTTGTGTATGTGTGTGTCTATATGTCACAGCCCTGAGTGCTTCTGCCATCACTGGAACAACTTTGGCCTTTACATTCTACATCTCTTCAGTTCCTCTGTCAGGTCCTTCAGTTTCTCATTCACCTTCTTTCTGATGTTGCTGACACTTGGCATTGCTACATCTAATGCCATCACTGTCTTCTGATCCTTTTCTACTACCACAATGTTTGGTTGATTGGCCAATACCTGCCTGTCCATCAGGATCTGGAAGCCTCATAAGATCTTAGCCATCTTATTGTCCATGATCTTCTGTGGAATCTCCCATCTGGTCTTGGAAGATTCTAACTCATATATTGTACAAATGATGCAAGCTACCTGGTTATGCCATTCAGTGTATGTTGCTTCTATCTGCATCTTACACACACCCGTTGTGTGTTGGACTGTCTCTGAGGTCTCTTTGCACAGTCTGCGCCTTGGGTCCTACTTAATGTGATAGACCCCTGCTTCTATGGATCTGGTGCTTAGTGCCTGTTCTTGTGCTACAATGATTAGTACACACACACACATACACACAGAGAGAGACCATATTCCTGTAAAATAACTAAAGCTGATAAAAGTTCCTAATAATAGAAAACTACCTTTAAAAAAAAGCAAGTCTCTAGAAAATGCTCTTTCATTGTTCGTTTTAGACATGGTGGCAAATGAGCCATGTTAGGCTAAGACAGTCAAAAATAGGAATACGTTTGGTAGCACCTTTTCTCAGTAACAATTATTTTTACAGGGCTGACCTTGAAATCCATCTGAAATCCGTCTCTCATAGAATATTTTTTCCCCTCCACTTCCCCTGCTTCATATCAATTTAAATTTATGGAAGACTAGTCTAAAATGAAAACAAGATGGATGCTGTACTAAATGAGAAGCACAATTTTGAAAAATACCACTAGGAAACAACATCAGATAAGAAAAAAGGGGGGAAACATAGCTAAAACTAGCTTATATCAACATCATACATTACATCTCTCTAATCTTTTGATCCTTAGAATCATCCTTGTTTCCATTCCATCTGTTCATTATTTTATACATTTATTTTGTTCTTTAAACTTCTCGGTTAACTCTTTTTCAGAATCTTATCAGCTCCATCCAGAAACAACTTTCTTGGTCTTCCCTACCTCTTGACACATTCACTCTTCCTTTGTATAGTTGTCTTGCAATTTGATCCTCATTCATTCTTTGTGACAAACTGTAGTTCATGTTCATTCAGCACACATTCATTCTTGATTCTGTGCCTTGTTTGATCACACATACTTCTTGATTTCTCCATTCCAACTGCATTCAGTTTGTCAAACCAACACCCAACTCTCACATCCATACAAAAATGGGACAGAAGCACACTATTATACACAATCATTTTGCTTTCTTTGTCTATTTACTCTTTTGCCTTTTATCTGTAACTTGTGAAGGATAATTTCATTTCCTCTATCAAACATAGCTAAATTGGCTTCCGATATATTCATTTTCAAATCCATGCTGTTCATTGCATCATACAATCAGTGTAACATTTGCTACTGATCACTCAGTGCTCAACCAATCATACAGCATCATCTCTATGCAAAAATACATGTAATTCATATTCCTAACTGACATAAATATCATGTCAAGATTCTCCCTTTATCCATCAATACATTAAACAATCAAGAGGACATTATGCTTCTTTGTCTTCTTTCCTGTTCAGTGTTGAACCATTTACTAAGCACTTCATTTGTTCTCATTCCTGTTTTATTCCATTATATATGGTACCATTCTTATTGCATTCAGCAACTTTCAGCTCCATATTCATGCAAACATTCCATAAATCAAAGCTATTCACCCTATCATAGTTTCGGTAAATCAACAAGTGTGAAATAAATTTTCTCACATTCATCTCTTTCTCAATGACTCACTGAAAAGCAAAAATCTGGTTTGATCACTCTCACCCAGTATAAATCTTTCTTTATGGGAGACAAAAAAAGCTGTATAATATCATTTTCCTGGAAACATTCCAGGAAAGGAGAAACTGATGGATACTATGTAAAACATAAAATTATCAGTTCATAATACTCACTTGAAGGACTCTGGTATTTTATGGTGGTCCTAAATGTTGAACCAGATGTTTACTGAGCCCATTCTTCAGGGAGCTATAGGTAGTATTTTTTTTGCCCATGACATGAGGTGTTTTAGTTTATTTATGTTTTATTGTTAATATTTAACAGAGATGTCTGTTCAGTGTAGGTAGGTAGGTAGGTAGATAATAAAAACCAATAAACATAAATAATAAATATTTTAGCTTACCATTCCTGTTTTTCATATATGCACACACAAGCAAACACACTTTTTTCCCTTTGCAACAATTAAAAAATGCAAATTCACCACAATTAGAAAACAACTTAATTGAAAGTATGATACTAAGAATTATATAATGAAGCAGGAAAACTATCCTGGGAACTAAAACAAAGCACTATACTTTCAAACCCATTAATCATTCGGTATTATGTGGAAATGTTTTGGCAATTGAGTTTTAAGTTGGGAGGTTTTTTTTTCATTTGGATTATTTTTATATGTTGTGAGTGTTCAAGTGAGTATTATGTATACCTCCCAGATTTATGAAGTTGGTGCCTTTCTAAATGTGGTGATAGATGATAGGTAGATGATAGATAGATAGATAGATAGATAGATAGATAGATAGATAGATAGATAGAGATATATCTCCTCCTCCATAATGTTATTAGTGTTATACATTAGAGAAAAGTATTAATAATTGGGCTGTATAACATTTTGAATTTAAAGGATGAAAAGTGCTTAGCATACAAGGGCATGCATATAGCATCTGCCAGCAACTTTAAGCAATTGCAATCTCAACCCTAAGAAAATATATCAACAAGGCACTACATGTGCAAAGTATTTTATTCTCTTTGAATCCAAGTTATTGCACAGCTCTGCTTTATAATAATGTTGATTTAAAATACCCCCAAAATCTGTACTATCTAGAAATAGGCAAAGCAATTTTGGATAGAGAAAATGGCATATGTAGTAATCTTTAATGAAGCAAGCAAACCACAATAGTGGTTGGTTAATGTAGGTCAGAAATAAACAATCTTGGAATAAATATTATCAATTTCTATGGCCCCTTCACAGTTTTGTTCTTTGTTTCCTTTTAATGAGAATTGGGTATTTCAAGTGTCAAACGCTCATAATCAACCATTCTAAGGATGCACTTGGATTTCTATCCTTCTCAAGTATTTCTATCTAATTGTCAGTAAAAACATGAAAGCAAAGTTAGAAATTGTCAGGTGGAACATTAGAAAAAATTGAAGCTGATCTTTATGAGAAAATAAGAAGCTATCTTACATAATGTCGATTGATGCTGGTATTGTGATAAACAAAGAAAAAGAGACAAGGAGATAGGCTTCACACATCAAAATTATCCATCTAAAAGCCATCTTCCCAATCTAGATGCTATCACATCAGCACCTTGTCAGCTAGTGACCTAGTCCATTATTATTACTTTCTAAAAGAAGGGCATCCCACTGCTCTCTGAAAGCTGCCAGGAGTTCAGTCCTGACCAGCTCACTCAGTCTTCCATCCTTCCAGGGTTGGTAAAATGAAGACTCAGATTGTTGGGGACAATATGCTGATTCTATAAACCAGTTAGAGGGGGCTGTAAAGCTCTATGAAGTGGCATATAAGCCTAAGTGCTATTGCTACTGCTACTTCTAGACTCACTTAATTAGATTTTCCTGCATGCTTCCAAATTGGTCAATGGAGAGAAGGTAAGACTGAAAGACTGAAAGCTTACGAGTCTTAATCACACCTTTTAGATACCTTCTCACATTTGGTTTCACTCCATTCTTTTGGTTCCAGCTCTGTACAAGAGACAATGATCTGGCCTCTCCTGAACAAACACAATCTGGATCTAAGACGTGAGGACAATCAAACACCGGCTGCTCCTATGCTCTTTTTTTTGGCAATCTGCTTCAATGTGACATTGTCGATCAGTTCCAGGAGCTTAATATATGCAAAGGAAATACATAAATTGCAGAAAGTAATTTACATATGTAAAATATTCTGACCTACAATATGGTGACCTGTTCAGTTAATTATGAGGCAAAGTTCCCACTTTTATTACAAGTACTCTGAAAGGTTCCTTCGACATAGTAATGAATGGCATTTAAAACAAAGATTCCTAAGGTCGCTGTCAGTTTAACAGAGAATTCAATTAAACTGACTTGGCAGATCTCTGAGCAGCCAGGAAAGGTAACCCCAATGGTAATTAGAAGAGTTCAGAATTACTGAGGTGCCTTTATTGATCTCCCATTTTGTGGAGGCTCAGCAAACCTTTGAAACAAATAATCACTGAGACTGTCTTAATAAATATGTGGTTAGAATGCTTTATGTGGTTTGCTCTCTCAGCAACATCCCTTTGATCTGAAGATTAAATCTGTAATAAGGCATAGAGGCAGAAAAATATTTTGCCAGTCATGAGCTTTTGCAGTAGGAAAACAAGTTTTTACTGGCATAATTTTCACAGATGAGAATTCACATGTAGTTTTATGATAAATTAATTGAAGTATCAGTTCAGGTCTCCAACTGCTAAGAATAGAATGGAATGGAAATATAATTTTTTATTGGCCAAGTGTTGGACACAAGGAATTTGCCTCTGATGCATAAGCTCTCAGTGTACATACAAGCAACAAGTGATAAATCATAATCTTAGGATACAATAATCATAAATCATAAGATACAACACTCAGTGATAGTCATAAATAAGCAATCAACACAAATCATAATAGGTTACTAAATAAAAGCAATCAACATAAATCATAAAATACAAAGAACAAAATTATAGTCATAAGAAACTAAGCAAATAAGTAATAGGGAAGATGAGAATGATAATATGATACAGCCCTTCTCCTAGGTGGTATGACATCTCAGAGCATAAGACAGTGTAGTGGGAATTAATTGTTTAATAGAGTGATGGCATTGGGGAAAAACTAACTTTGTGTCTAGTTGTTTTGGCATGCAATGTCTTATAGCTTTGTCTTTAGGGAAGAAATTGAAACAGCTGATATCCAGGATGTGAGGAGTCTGTAGGTACTTTCACAACCCACTTTCTGGCTTGTGCAGTATAGAGGTCTTCAGTAGAAAGCAGGTAAACATAAGAATGTGTTTGTTGGATATAACTGCCAAAAATAGTCTCAAATTAGTTCAGTTTTGTACATGTTGTTATAACCATAAGTTGCATGCTTAATTTCTTCAATTCCCAAACTCAGGTTCAGATTTCTATCCTGAAATTCTTCCATTTCAACCAATGGAGTCACCAAACCACCAGCCATTCTAAAGTACCATCTAAATCAGTGTTTTTCAAATGTGGTAACTTTAAGATGTGAGGACTAACTCCCAGAATTCCCCAGTGAGCATGCCCAGAGTTGAAGTCCATACATCTTAAAAATTGTCAAGTTTGAAAAATGTTTTTCCAACCTATCTTCTATTTCATCAGCTTTTCTCTCAGTTCAGTGAGCATTACTGGTACCCTATGTGTTTCCCAAACCGCCCTGTACGGGCAGACAGGCAGGGGCTCCTCGGGATCCCGTCGGCAAGCCAATGTCAGCTGGCGGTCCCCCGATGGCGAGCCTACTCTGTGGCAGCCCCCAACTTATGGAATCAACTGCCTCTGGACCTCCGCCTGGCCCCTGACCTCCGCACCTTCCGCCGCGATTTGAAGACCTAGTTATTTGACCAAGTCGGGCTGTGATTACCTTACTGGGGGCATGGGACAGTTTTAATTTTCAATTCGGTTTTATTGGACCCTATAGTGATTTAATTTCTTTTTAATTATTTATTGTATTTGTATGTTTTAACTGTGAGCCGCCCCAAGTCTTTGGAGATGGGGCGGCATATAAGTCCAATAAAATAAATAAATAAAAATAAAATAATCTCAGTCATATGTATTAACATATTTTAGGAATGCCTGCAAGGATATACAGAAAATTTAAAAAGTGGACTCAATATTTTGGTAAAGAGAGGGTAAAGAACCAAACTATCCCAAATTATATTGGCTTGCTTTGCCATAAAAAAAGGTGAAATAATTACAATTGACTTTGAAATACAGATTTTGGGTGGGCATGTAATATTCTTTGGTCTTTATTCACTTTCTCTTGGAATAAGGAAGATTTCCAATTTGCTTTTTTTATAAAATGACACTGAAGTTTGCCAAAAAAGGAAGGAAAGATTCCAATACTAAAAATTGCCTCAAATAGATAGATTTCTGCCTAGAATGGCACGTTCATGTTGTTACTGTCATTAATTCCAAAGCAATATTCCATATCTTTAAATCTATTGTGTATTTTCTCTTCTTGAACACCTTCCAGGTTTAGACTAGACAGACGAAAAGCAAAAAGTTATAAGAATTCTCTCTGAAAAAGTATGTATTTCAACGAGAAAAAAAGCCCCCTGTAGGGGGAAAAAGGCTCTTCCTATGGAACTTCATATCACATCTATTTATATGGGTGTGATAGGACAATCTCTGTCTGCCACTCACCAAGCTTGTTGATGTCTCCCACAAAAGTATATATCCTGTAGCACATAATCTAGCACTTTTCTGGAAGGAGGAATTGAGGGATATTAACTAGAGGTAGTTAAGAACAAACAGTGGAGGAGAACTGATAGTTAGCCAAAATGTTATTGTTTGTCATTTGAGATAATTGGAGAGAAAAAGAAGGAAAGGAGAGAAAAAGCAAAACTTGTAAAGCCAAATAGATACTAATATATCTGATAATGTTAATGTGATCTACATTCAGAGCATCGTTCAAGGTATAAGAAAATAGTTTGATTCTATGAATCACTCCAAATTTGCATATTTCAAAGAAGCCTGATTCTGATATTCAATATTTAAGGAAAAGTAGAGGAATTGTTTAGATGTCAGGCTACTAAAATTTAATATCCCTTAAGATGTTTCCTGCTAAATTTGCCATGACAAAGTAACTTAGAGTAAAATAATTACTATATTACTGCTTCACTTAGGACAATAAGGGAAGAATATCCCTTCATGCATATTATCTCCTTCCCTAAAACTTTGTGCCTCATTGCAGACTGAAGATGTAGTTTATAATATATAGTATAATATTATTAATATTATTAGTATTAGTATTATTAGTATTATTTAGTAGTAGTAGTAGTAGTAGCAGTAGCGGTAGCGGTAGCAGTAGCAGTAGCAGCAGCAGCAGTAGTAGTAAAATATATAAGGGCCACTAACTAGAAAAGACTCTGGCTGGCTTAACAACATCATAATATGCTATTGAAACAGCTAACACTTGACAGCAAAACATAAATAACTGCCAGACTCTCTCCCCAAAAACCCCACATAACAAATTTAAAAAAAAATGACAGAAGCTTCATAAACATACTAACCCCAGGCATGGGAACATTTTGCTAAATTTCCTGAATCTGATGTGGAGTTAAGTATTTTAAAGCATAAAGAGAAAGATCCCTTTTTATTTGTATCCTAAGAAGATAATATTTTCAGAAACAGGGTTAGCTCATTAAAAGACTATATTAGTTCTATGAAAAAAGTCCCAGATGTGATTTGTATAGGGCTGGTGTTTATGAATTTGGAACAATGTGTTTATACTTATTTGCTTAATATGCTTGTTTATACCAATGTTTGTTATTTATGCATGTTCGCATGAGGCCTATATTGGCTGATGCTATTTTAATGTCTGAATAGGAATGCATAGACTTTTTTTGAGATGGCCACTGTAAAATCTGGAAAATGCTGAAACATACTATATAAAAAACATAACAAAAATCAATAGCAGTAAGAAAGACATTTAAAGAATGGCATAAAATATCAATAATGTGTGGTGCAGTGCAATATTAATCCTATTTCATAAGCTTCATGTTTCTCAACCAGCTCATGAATGAGAAAAACTGATTGATTTAAAAAAAAAACAGGACTTGCCTGCCTGTTTCCCCTCCAATCCAAGGAAAAATATTCTTCTAGAATAGATGATATGAATGGATGGATGAGAAAATGCACAAAAAGTGATCAAATGCTCCAAAGATGAACAAGAATGGGGAAGTTATATGAGCATTTGCTTAGGAAAGATCTATTCCATGTATTTTAACTAGAAATCTATTCATACATGCACATGACAAAGGAATCCATTGAAATCTGAAGCATGACTAATTTGGTGGCTTATGATAAAAGATGCAGGATAAAAGAAGTAAAGCATGTGAGAGAATTAATCAATGGGATACTGTATTTAGTGAAAGGTTCAACAGTGAGTGGGAAGTAACAAAGGCGTGATGTTCTCCACTGAGCCGAAGGGAGAATCCAGGATGGGTAGTCTCTAGTCTCCTAGCTCTGCAGACCGAGTTGAAAAACTGAGGACACACCCCCTGGTAACGGTCCCCAGTTCTTCACTCGGTCTCAGTGTGTTCAGACCACCCTTTTAAGGGCTCTGAATAGTTTGGATCATAGAAGAATATTTCCCCCTGGATTCAGCCTTTGTTTCAGTGGTTTAGGTCAGGTTTGACAGCTAGCCGGCTTGCCGGTTAGCACTTTCATTTTCGCGCCCTTTTTTTCCGGTTCGGGCGTTTTTCGCTGATTATTTTTCCTTTTAACTTTCCTTGCTGGTGGACTGGTTTTTTCGGGTTTTGTGTTTAAAACTTTAATTTGGGTGTCCCCTAGAGCCCGTGTGGCCCAGGCTGGGGGGGTGGAGAGGCGTCTTTTCAACTCGCCTCCTCCCGATTTCACTTTCCCTTGCCTGGGAAGAGCCGCAGCTGCCACTAAGCACTATTTCCCCCCCTTTTCGGCAGCGCTGGCCATTTCAAAGGATTGGGGACTATCTTGCAGGTTGCCTCCAGGATTGTCCCTTGGGGGGGGGTATTCTGGCCATCAGGTTTAATTCCTGACCCCCCATCCAGTCCCCAGAGCACCGTGGCAGCTGCGAGACGCTTAAGACTGCCAACATAATTGCGGTGCAGCCAGTCCTGGGTTTGCAAGCCTCTGCTCTGTCAGGGCTTGCTGCAAGGCAAAGAGTCAGTCGTTTTTTTGTCTTTCCCTCCATTTTTTTGATCTGACTCACCATTGGACTTGCGGAGCTGGACTGAGCTCACCACTTTGGGTCGCACTAGCTTCCTGAAGTGGTGGACAGCTACTGTTTTTTTTTTTTTGCAGCAGACAGCCTTTTTCTCCATTTTTAGCCAATTTTTCCCTTTTATCCACTGTCAGAGTGTCAGTTATTTTTGGCGGGCTCAAAATAGCTGCCAGAGGAGCTGACCAGGAATTGTCAGTTCCTCAGCAGGGCAGGGAGAAGGCTGCAAAAGCATCCCCTAAACCCAGATCTGCTGATCTGGAGGCAGTGGCTAGGATTAGGGCTAGGGCTCTAGCTCCTAAAAGACCTTCTAGGACTGAGGACAGGAAGGCCAGGCATAGGCAAAAGGCCATGGATAAACAATTTGACAAGGCAGTGAGGGACTCCAGGATAACAGAAATCAGGGCCACTTCCCCTCCGCCCTCACAGGATGACAGGCAGCCAGGCCAACTGGCAGATAGGCAGTATTTGGCTAGCTGGTCTCCAGTGGGCTCAAGTACTCAAGGCTTACAGGGAGACCTGCAAATCGGAGCAGAGACCTCTCACAATTTTTCTGGGCCACCTCAGGGGATCCTGATGGCGGCACCTACCAGCCAAGCCTCCAGTGGAGCCAGACCTGTGCCTTCTGCCACCTTTACCCCTACAGCAGCGGGCTTACAACCTGAGGAGACCCAAATGCAGGAAATGCCATCCTTCATGAAGGCCTGGATCTCCCAGGCAATAAGACAGGAATTGCAGTCAGAGGTCAGCCAGTTGCGCCAGCTGTCTTATTTGGACTCTTATAGAGGTGCCCCCCAAGGACAGGAGCAGGCTTCTTCAGAGCAGCCAATCTACCTCAGAGAGTGCTCTTTTTCTCCTTCGGAGCAAAGCCAGTTCTATGGCTCCAAGAGGGACCTCCTTCCAGAAAGGGATTTTTCAGACACGGAGTCGGAGGTAGCAGGTCCCCCCACCTTTAAGGGTCTTTTCCATCTGGCTCTTTTCAAGACTCTGCTGGCTAAGGCTAAGAGCACGGCTCACCTTGCTAAAGACACAGTAGCTCAGGACCTTCCCACAGAGGGAGAGGAGCAGGAAGACGACCTGTTCATGGAAAAAGCACCTGTGGTGGACGCTGTACCAGTGCCTCAGATGTTTTTGAACCTAATTAAACAACAGTGGGAGTCCCCTGGGATCTACACCCATCCCAGCGGGTCTGAGTCTACCTTATTCAATGTGGACAAGGACCTTTTGGATATCATTGACTTACCAAAAGTAGATGGCCCAGTAGTAGCCCTAGCTTCCTCATCCATCGTCCCCCGCGAGAGGACGTTTTGAAGGCAGAGGATCTTGAGGAGGAGATGGCTCTCGGAAAGCTCATCAAGCGGATGCCTGGGCCATCAGAGCATCGACAACCGCCTCCTTTTTTACTTGGGCCTCCTTGAGGTGGCTGAGGCAGCTGCAGGGCAGAATTCCTCCTGAGGACCTTAGGGTACATCAGGACCTAAATAAGATTATTGCTGCGGCCCAATTGACTGCTGATGCCACCCTCACATCAGCAAAATTTTCTTCCAGAGCCATGGCCTCTTCTATAACATCGCATAGGCTCCTCTGGTTAAGAAATTGGCACATGGATGCCAAAACTAAATGGAAGCTGGCGTCGGCTCCCTTTAAGGGAGAGAGGCTTTTTGGGGAGGCCTTGGATCCTTTCTTGATGGAAACCAGGGACAAGAGAAAAGTCTTACCCTCCCAGGGGAGGTGCTTTGATTTCAGGTCCCCCCACTACAGAAAGCCCTCCTTCAAACAGGGGGAAGCTGGGGCAGGCTTTCCCCATCAAAGTAGGCCCTTCTTCCAGAGGCCCTCCTCTCAGGCCAATACACAGGCCTTTGCCTCCAGAGGACGTCAAAGACAGGACAGCAGGAGGCCCTTTAGGGGTTCCAACAGACCCTTCAGGTGCAACAAGTGACGCTCAAGCCTCATCCCCCATAGGGGGCCGTCTGGGACTGTTCTGGCAGAGGTGGGAACAGACCACGATGGACGCTTGGATCCTGTCAACCTTAAGGTCAGGTCTCTCTCTGGAGTTTCTTTCCTCCCCCCCAGGAACCTTTGTGTGCTGCCCCGTCTCCAGGGACCCATACAGGAGGCAACTCATGGAATCTGCAATCTGCTGGACATCCGGGCCATCCAGCCAGTTCCAGCAGACCAGGAGAGGCAGGGGTTTTACTCAGTGTTATTTGTGATTCCAAAGGCCTCGGGGGGGTGAGCCATACTCAACCTGAAAGGGCTCAACAGACATTTAATCTACCAAAGGTTCAAGATGTGCTCCCTTCACTCCATTCTAGAGGGACTGCGGGAGGGAGATTTCTTAACCTCGATAGATGTGATGGAAGCCTACCTCCATGTGCCCATACACCCCAACCATCATCGGTTTCTGAGGTTCTGCTATGGCGGCCGCCATTTTCAGTACAGGGCTCTCCCGTTCGGACTGTCATCAGCCCCACGGACATTTACCAAGCTTCTGGCAGCCATAGCGGCACACCTCAGATCCTTACCCATAAGGATCCAATGCTATTTGGACGATATCCTGATAGCATCCTCTTCCCGACTCCAGGCGGAGAGGGACCTGAGGTCGACGATCGGGATTCTTCAAGAACACGGGTTCTCGATAAACCTGGACAAAAGCCACCTAGTTCCATCGACTCGGCTCCTACATTTGGGGGCTATCATAGACACCTTGACCGGGCAGGTTTTTCTCTCACAGGAACATCAGGACAGTATTGTGGAAATCACGTCATTGATCCTGTCTTCCAGAGAGGCACCTATCATCTTGCTATCCCAGCTTCTAGGCAAGATGATATCGTGCATCGGGATTGTCCCGTGGGCCCGCTTCCATTCCCGAACCCTGCAGTGGTTCCTGCTCCCATTCCAGAAGGCGGGCAGGGGCGATTCCCCGAGGAGAGTTCATGTCCCCTTGTCCGTTCTTCGTTCTCTCCCTTGGTGGCAGGCCCAAACCATGGCCCAGGGATGCCTGTACAGGGAGCCCCAGAGACTTACAGTCACCAAAGATGCCAGTCTGTGGTTGGGGGCCCACTTGGGGGCCCAGGTCACCCAGGGAAGGTGGTCTCGAGAGGAGCTCGCCCACAACATAAATTGGCTAGAGCTCAGGGTGGCCCGCTTGGCGCTCAGGACTCTGAGGCAAGAGATGGTGGGGAGACATATTCTTCTCCTCACGGACAATGTGGCTACCAAGGCCCACATAAACTGACAGGGGGGCACCCACTCCAGATCTCTAATGCAGGAGGCGACACAATTGTGCAGGTGAGCAGAGAGACACCTGTTGTCCCTATGAGCAGAACACATCTCGGGAGTGTCCAACGTGCAAGCAGACTGGTTGAGCAGAGCCACAGTCGATCAGTCGGAATGGCGACTGCATCCCAGTCTGTTTCAGGAGATGACAGAACACTTCAGCCCTCCAGTTCTGGATCTTTTTGCATTGCCGGAGAACTCCCAACTCCCAAGGTTCTTTACATGGTTCCCAGCACGGGGAGCGGAGGGAGTCAACACTCTCTGATGCAGGTGGCCCCAGGGACTATTGTATGCCTTCCCCCCCTTCCCCTGATCCAGGGGCTATCAGGAAGGTCCTGATAGAGAGGGCAGAAGTTCTGTTGGTAGCCCCTTACTGGCCGAGGTGTCCTTGGTTTGCCGACCTGGTAGGCCTGTCAGTCACCAGACCCTGGAGAATCCCCTTGCACAGGATCTCCCTCAGCCAAGGCCCCATAGAGCACCCAGATCCAGCTTGGTTTCGCTTGACCGTCTGGCAGTTGAGCAGGGGATCCTAAAGCTGGAAAAGTTTTCCAGTAGGGTCATTCAGACAATCCAGGCGGCAAGGAGACCTTCCACGACTAGAATATATAATACAACGTGGAAGTTTTTCTGCACTTGGTGCTCTAGTCACCAACTGGACCCCACGGTTGTTTCGCTTGCCAGGGTGTTGGAATTTCTGCAGGATGGGTTGGACAGAGGCCTCGCCCCCAATACCTTGAAGAGACAGGTGGCGGCCTTGGCCTCAGTGATTTCGGTCAGAGACTCTACTTCCCTGGCCCCCATACCCTAGGGTAAAGACTTTTCTAAGGGGAGCCACGAATTTGAGGCCACCAGTGGTCCACCACTACCCCACCTGGGATCTGCCTAAGGTCCTTAAGACACTAACAGCTTCCCCCTTTGAACCCTTGTGTAAAGCTAGCCTTCGCCTACTCACATGCAAGGTGGCGTTCTTAGTGGCCATTACATCGGCCAGGCGTATCTCGGAGTTGGCGGCCTTATCCATCAGGAAGGACCTATGTGTATTCCATGCAGACAGGGTGGTTCTGAGGTTGGACCCTACCTTTCCGCCCAAGGTGAACTCCTTGTTCCATCGTTCCCAGGAGATAATTTTGCCTAACTTCTGTCCAGAACCTACCCATGCTCTGGAGAAGAAATGGCACACCTTGGACATTAGGAGGGCTCTCCGTATTTACATTAAAAGGACCTCTTCCCTTCGAAGGACTGAGTCCCTGTTCATTTCCTTCCAGCCGTCAACTTTGGGGCGCAAGGTGACACCTTCCACTGTGGGTCGCTGGCTCAGAGCCTGCATTGTGAAAGCCTATGAGTTACAGAGCCTTCCTGTACCCAGGAGAATCACTGCGCACTCAACCAGAAGTGCTGCAACCACCGCAGCCTGGGCCAAACAGGCATCGGTTTTGGACATTTGTAGAGCTGCAACTTGGTCATCTGTGACCCCATTCATAAGACATTACAAAATTGACTCATTTGCCTCAGCAGAGGCGTCCTTTGGCAGGCGAATCCTGCAGGGGGTTCATGTTGACGTGCGGACCTCCAACCAATCCGGTTCCCACCCGTAGGACAGCCATCAGCCAGCTTTGGTATGTCCCATACTGGATTCTCCCTTCGGCTCAGTGGAGAAGGGGCGTTGGTCCTACCTGAATGCTTCTTCTCGGGGAGCCGAAGGGAGAATCCAGTCCCACCCTGTATTCCATCAGGTTGGAGTGGGGAGGCAGTGTCCCTTTTTTTCACAGTGTCAAGTGGACCATCATTTGAGGACAAGGAGCAGCTGTTTTCGCTTCTACGTCGTTCAGAACTGGGGACTGTTACCAGGGGGTGTGTCCTCAGTTTTTCAACTCGGTCTGCAGAGCTAGGAGACTAGAGACTACCCCATCCTGGATTCTCCCTTCGGCTCCCCAAGAAGAAGCATTCAGGCAGGACCAACGCCCCTTCCTTTGATTATTTAACATATTTATAGATACATGTAAGAGAGATGCTTGGGATGACATTGACTTCGTTGTTTAGGGACAAGAATGATGGGCACTTTTGGTTCAGATGATGCCTTGTTGTTGGCTGAGAACCTGAATTATTTGCAGCAAATGTTAGATTATAGGATGCAACAAGGAATATGGATCTGAAAATGAATGTGTCAGAGACAAAGGTAGTTAGTTTGACAGGGAAGGTGGAGTGAATGATAGAAAATTATAGATGCACAGCAAAAAAAAAACTGGAGCAAGTACATGAATTTTTGCGCTGCAGTAGAATGCTTACTAGAGGGGAAATGGAGCAATTTTAAGATCCGTAAATGCCAGTGTAAAATGTGTTATCATTATTAATTTTAAGTACACTTGCTTTAAATTTAATTATATCTCATTTCATTGTTGCCCTGGCCCCATCTGCCTTTTGGCCTGGCATGTCACAGACTCCCTTCCCCTGACAAAAGTTCTACACTTCTGTTTTCAAAGCAGGCTTCAATGGGACCGATATGAAGTCATGAAATATTATGTGGGTAATTAGTTATGATTGTTCGGCATCCAGAGCCACTCATCTGACATGGGCAGCTGTACAAATTGAATAAATGAATCTGTCCCTGCCTTTTGAAAGCCAGGTTGCTGACAACAATTAGAAACAAGATGCGGGGGAGGGAGAGAGAGTAGAAATAGGGGGAAAATAACTAAGGAAACTGGGAAAAATATAAGTTGGACAAAAATGATTAAAAAAATATTACTCATTTTACCAACTGTTTCACTCTATTCATTTGAGAATGGTTATGTTGGCTCATGTGAAATTATTCACACCAAGTATTCATGCTCAAGTATTTTACTTTCGTGGACACATCCTGGTGTAATTTTTTTAGGCAACAATGCAAACTGATTTGCTACTGCTTTTCTCCAGGGTGCTGTTTTGACTTTCTATGCCATTCTGCAGCTTGGGAGAATTGTGGCTGTGCACTCATCCAAGGTCTGACCTTGTTTAGCTTTATGAAATTTGGCTGGGTAATACCACCTAGCTTGGCTGACCTGATTTAATCACACCCAAAAGTAAAAAATGGGTAAATAGTAGTGGCGATTTATCATCAGAAGTCATGTGGCTAAACCTATATTGTCTGCCCCTGTCCATACTCAGACCATTTCCACATACCAATTTCTGATGTAGGCATATCCAATTCATTAACTGATATATAACAAGGTACAAGCCATGGTCAAAATATGCAAACAGCTTGAACAATTTATAATTCTATGAGTAACAGCAGAGCACTGGGATGAGGACTCAAAGAGAGTAAATAATGAAACAAGTATTATGCTACTTGATGTAGGCTCTGGCATTTTTGTAAGTATGTTGGAACTTATGCTGCAATGACATGATGTTTATTTCATTTTTTATGAATATAAATAGCACTTAGACTTATATGTACTTTACAACATTCTCTGAATGATAAACACATTAGATTTTGTAGACTTCTCTGAATATTAGTCACTCCAAAATGTGGATATGATGTGGAGAAAAATGTAGCTTAGCTATTATGAAGCCATTCCTTCATTTTAATTTTTTCCATGACTGTAGTTGATGACAACTTTTTAGTGCCTTTCACAAACTTTCTGTTTGTTAAGTTTGCATGAAGAGTCAGACGCGAGGAGTTCAGCAAAAGGCTTTATTAGTGACAACAGCTCGAATGGACCCGTCCGGGTAAGGCTACAGCTGCTTCTTATAGCCTGCAGCCGTAGCTGCTAGCCAATGGGAGTGCAGGGTTTCTTCCCGCACTATTTAAACCAATACCATTTGACATTTTACAAGACCAGTTCAAATAAACCAATAACATTTAAACCTACATACATAACACTGTTATATTTTGCTCTAGAATTGTTCCATGTAAGGTGAAATTTTTTTTCTTTCTTCCTTCCTTTTTCCTTCTTTCCCTCCTTCCTTCCTTCTTCCCTCCCTCTTTGGACTCTACTCTATATTCTGAAAGCATTCTTACTCTATTCAGAGCTGTGGTTTTCCCCTACATCCAGAAGCTTCCTTCTTCAAATCTAATTTTTGTACTTAAGTAGTTGCTAGACAACTCTGATTACATGAAAGAATTTATTTCTTTGGATTTTGATTCATTACCCAGGCCACCAATTTGATTCAGGATATTAGATGTAAACTTCTTTGACTTATTTTTTCCCTCTGAAATGATTTCTTCCCTTTTTCCTAGCCATGGTTTAATGCTGCTGAAATACTTGTCCTTCTGGGAATCAACATTCTGCTTCAGGATGAGAAACCACATTAATCAATTATTCCTACAGGGCCATAGACTCTACAATTTCCCTGCAATGAATGAACTGTAAATGATTGCCAGCAATCTGTTCCTTCTGAAAATGATTACCCAAGGAAGGAATAATACTCCCTAGGAAAATTTCAGGGTTGGATCACTTAAGGTTCTGGAACATGCACCCATCAATATGTAGTGCTCTGCTTATAATCACAGAGTAGAAACCAAAACAAACAACCCCACCCCCAAGATGGAAATATGCCCTTGGCAAGCCATTCTGATAGGGAAACTGAGGCAGAAATAAATGCTCTGAGATAGGTAATGCCACTTATGTCTGCCCTGCTGGGTTGCCCCATCCCTAGAATAGGCCAGCAACCGAGAATGGACGATGTCACTCTATATACTCAGCCCTCTCCCTTCAGGAGTGGGTGTGTTTTTCAACTATGATTTTAAAGTAATTCCCTTCCCATTACGCTCTTTGTGCACTCCTGTCCCCAATGCACTTCATTTCATTGTAGGCTGCCTCCCAGCTACTTTGCAGAGGCAAGAACAAGCTCTCACTTGCATTAATGGTTACCATGTTAGTTTAATATCTTCTAGAGCTCTTTCTTCCTGGAATGTTAAAATAGCACAGGGGTTATAGCACCTGTCTTCTAAATAGAGGGTTGCTGCTCTGAATCCTGGCAGAAAACGTTATCTTACATTATTTTTCTTTCTCCGACCCACCTACTTTTCCCCTAGGCTTTTTTTTTAAATGTCCAATGGAACAACATTTCATCATTTCTCCAGTTTTTAAATAGAAACTTTCATTCCTAGGCTTAGGGACAATTCACCGCGGGGCAAGAATGACACTAATTACACTAAGAAATAGTAGAATAGAAACAGGAAAGAATGCCAAAGGAGGGACAAAGTGAAATGTAAAGGATAAAAATTAAAAGAACTTTTAAATTATTTTAAATAATGAAATTGAATAGTTGAATTGCCCCACAGTGAGTTGGCCATGGAGAATTGACCGTAGTTGTGAGTTAGCAGTGGTGAGTTGTCCCATTCCACTTCCTCTCCCTCTGTTGGAGTAGCCTGGTCATAGCAAAGGGTTGCTTTGTCGTTGCTCTTCTCTGCATTGCCTTGCCATCTTCCTTGCATGCAACATTAAATTATTATTATTATTATTATTATTATTATTATTCATATTTAAATGCCGCTCTTCTCCGAAGACTCAGGGTGGCTTACAATTTTTGGAGCGCAACCCAACGCACTCAGCAGTACTCCTCATTCCATTGTATATGCCTGCTTATTACTAAGCGGCATTTTTACAAAGTCAGCTTATTGCCCCCAACAATCTTGGGTCCTCAATTTACCTACCCTGAGAGGATGGAAGGCTGAGTCAACCTTGAGCCTGGTGGGATTCAAGCCTGCACTAACTGCAGGCAGCTGGAATTAAGTGCTAGGCATTTAACAGCCGGCACCACCAAGTCTCTTTATAGCCCTTTAAAATAAAGGGCTATAATAGCACCCCAGGTTAACAAGGGTTCTCACGAATTCCCTTCAATATACTGCTACATCAAGATTCAGAGACATTATGATTGTCCTTGATAAGATACACTGTGTTAGATGGCCGCAAGAACAGAAGAGACTCGACTCCAGTGACAAAGGAACAGCTCTTTATTAAGAGGGAATAGACTGGGAAACACGTGGCGGGCACCAGCTTTTATAGCTGGCGCTGTCCACCACTTCAGCTACTGACGGGACTTTGTTTTTCCCTCCAGTGGCTGAGCCAACGAGCGGAGTCTCCAGCCGACTCTTCTCATTGGCCATATATGGGCATATAGAACACACTGTATTGCCTTAAAGCCTCCACTGCAATTTCATTAACCAAAGCTGAGTTTTGGAGCCACACAGAACACTTCAGAAACAGGATAGAGCTGTGTAAGACTTCTGCTTTGATTTAATTTAGATGTGGAAGGCTGCCTTGTTCCACAAAGCAATTTTAAGGCATGTCACTCAGGTCTACAGTGAAGCAAAGCATCTCTTCAAAACTTCTTTTTGGAGGCTTCGTGGAAGTTATTGTAACAGAAACATATATCCAGAAATAGGATGGAAAAGCATCTTGTATATATTATAAATTATAAAATATATATATATATAATTCAGTTCTCTGAGATCCTTGCGCTAACTATAGCATTTGCATTAAGAGGAGAAAATGAAGAAAAGGAGGAGGAAAAAGGAGGTGATGAAGCTGTAAATTGTTGAGACATGGCGTATCTTGTGGAACCTTAAACAGAAATACTTAACAGAATAACAGAGTTGGAAGGAACCTTGGGGATCTTCTAGGCCAAACCTGCTCAAGCAAGAAACCCTATACCATTTCAGTCAAATGGTTGTCTAATCTCTTCTTTAAAACCTGGTTAAAGACTTTCCTTCTCTTTCTTTAAAGATTATGGCCTATTTATTAATTCAGCATACCAATGCAGTATTAGGTTATTTCACACAAGTGACTATATCTAGCAAAGTAGCTCCTTTAAGAGTAACTGGATTTGTTTCTTAGCCCTTTCACTAAGATCAAGTGTAGCCCACAAGAGCTGGTTTGACTTGCTATTTAAGGCAAGGGTCTTCAAACTTGGCAAGTTTAAGACTTGTGGACTTCAACTCCTGGAATTCCTCAGCTAACATGACTGGGGGAGGAATTCTGGGAGCTGAAGTCCACAAGTCTTAAAGCTGTCCATTTTGAAGACCCCTGGTTTAAAGTATGTCATTTCTTTGATTTTTGCTTACTGCCATTTGTTAAATATGTTTCATGTGTTTTATAAGCCTAGTCAATTGTAGCTTATTCAATATACCAGGGATATAGAAACTCTGGTTTAACAAAGAGTTAGGTAACTTTTTCTAAGCAGAAAGTTGCACTTGGCCATGTTGAAACAAGTAGTATGTTATGCCAGAATAAAAACTAAATATGATTTAATTTGATTGAACTTTAAATTGAATGAAACATAATTAACACAGTTCTAAAAAGTCTCATAAGGGCACTTTGTATTCTTGTGGATGTTTTTGCAGGAAAAGTGTAAGAAAAAAAATCATAAATATATTTCAGGAATCCAAATCCATTTGTTAATGTTGCATTCACTTTTTCACCGTTCCTGGACTATAGCTGTAAGACATGTTTTATACATGCTGTATAAGGACTCTGTCATTAGATTCCTTATTGTTAGTTATTTTATTTTGTCAAGCTAGTATTAAATTGTTTACTAATTCCCAGACATTTCTTTTTACTGGACCTTGTATTAGAAAACATATTACACATTTGTTTTCCCAAGCTTTGATCAGTCTTGACTTCTGGCAATTGCATGGACAAGTCCCTGCAGGTTTTTAAGCTATATTTTAGAAGTGGTTTGCCACTGCCTGCTTCCTAGGGCTCAGACAGAATGACTGGCCCAAGGTTACCCAGCTCACTTTAGGCCTAAGGCAGTACTATACCTCATAGTCTCTACTCTGATACCTTAACCATTACATCAAAGTGGCTCATTTTCATTTCATTTCAAATTTCATTTCAGAATTAAAATTGATTCATTTTAAAATTAATATGTCCATGTACTAGCATTTGTCTTCTAATGTGGTGCTTATGCTATTTTACAAATACCATCTACTTAATATAGAACAGGGGTGTCAATCTCGCGTCCTGACAGCGGCATCATGTGATGTATGGGGACTTCCCCCCTTTGCTAAACCAGGTGTGGGAGTGGCCAGCACGTGATGCATCCGGCCCATGGGCCACGAGTTTGACTGCCCTGATATAGAAAGTTGAAAGTAGCATATCTTGCAAGAGATAATGAGGATTTCCTGAGGGAATGATCAGTTTGATAATGATATAGGCTTCCTAAGAAATAGATGGATTCTCCTTGTTGGATATTTTCAGGTCAAACCTGGATGGCAGCCAACCATCAGGAGTGCTGTAACATTCGATTTCTGTGTCAGTAGAAGACTGATTTAGGGGACCTTAGAAGACCCTTTAATACTATGACTTCTTTTTCTCCCAGATATGTTAAGCTCCACAGGCTATTTTCAAGCTTACTCTTTTAAGAAATAAATAAATAAAACAGGGGCACAAAGATGACATGAGTTACAAGACAATTCCAGCCTTTTCCAAAGTAGATTAGAGCTGGAAACATCACAAGGCTGAGGCTGTCAGTTTTCAGAATAGACTGTGTCTTTCAAAATCACCTCTGAATCATTGAGTGGATTATCGTGAACAAAAGCCACTGCAGAGCCAGACTATCTATTTTCACAAAGGAGAATATTTGTGTGGAGTAATGGCTATTGGGAGAATAGAGGTCAAGAAACCTTCAGCTCAATATATGAATTATCATTTTCCAGAAATATTTATTGAAATGACATGTTATATTATGCTATTTCTCAGAGAAATAGTTGGCTGTTTTGCTCAAATGGATGCACCCTTTTTTTCTTGGTCAAGTAAAGATGAAATAAAATAGCTGGATATCTGTTCTTGCAGGGAAAACATTGATAATTTCACAATATAATAACTTTAAAATATTAGGTTGTGAACACTTATGAGAGAAGAGGTATAAGACATGTCATACTCTGCAAAAAACCTATAGAAATGAATTAGAAATATTATTCTTAATTACAACAAGCCAATGGGATGTCTCAGCTAGTAGTAAATTAATTTATTTTGTTTATATACATAGTTGCTATGCCCCTTTTCAGCTAATTAATTTACAAAGTGAATCCCAAAAGATAATCTATTAAAAGCCAAAAAGCAACAAAACAAGTGAAAATAAAAAATAATTCACCAATCAGCAAATTAATATTGTGATGCCATCTATCCTCATGCAGTCATACCATTTCTTTCATAACTTCTTTCGATCTGGTTATCTAAACATTAACCTGATGTTTAAATTCAGATCCCATTGAACCACAGTGGTGCAGTGGTGAGAATGCAGTATTGCAAGCTAATTCTGCCAACTGCCAGCAGTTTGATTCTCACTGGCTCAAGATTGACTCAGCCTTTGATCCATCCGAGGTCGGTAAAATGAGGACCCAGATTGTTGAGAGCAATATGCTGACTCTGTAAACCACTTAGAGAGGGCTGTAAAGCACTGTGACGTGGTATAGAAATCTATTGCTATTGCTATTATGGAAGAAAAGATGCTTTTGCACTTACCCTGCTAACCACTGCTTATCACTACTAAGCACAAAGTATCAAACATAAAGGTAGCACAACTACATCATTTACATAAATTGGTCTATATCAGTGGTGGGATTCCAATTTTTTTTACTACCAGTTCTGTGGACGTGGCTTGGTGGGCGTGGCAGGGGAAGGATACTGTAAAATCTCCAGTCAGAGGTGGTATTTGCCGGTTCTCCGAACTACTCAAAATTTCCCCTACCGGTTCTCCAGAACTGGTCAGAACCTGCTGAATACCACCTCTGGTCTGCATACATGAATGTGAAGAATGTTCCTAGGGTGTTCTTGAAAAGGCAGTACTTCTGCTGGAATCATCGGTGAAGCAGTGTGCGTGCATGCCCATATCCAGACATCCAAGGACACCCTTTGAAGCAAACATTGAACCCTTTAAAGCTTGCAGTTGATTTAATGCTACTTGGTGAGATGCTGTGCTCATGCTAATATACTTTATGAAACATGATGATCACACCCCAATCCGAATTTATAATAGAATAGACAAGAAGACAACACAGTTAATCAACCTCAAGGGTTGTAATACAAGGAGTGACCTTTTCTAGGACCAGCAAATTGATATTTTGTACATGGTTCAACTTAATTGGCCCATTACCTCCAAAGCACCTCTCTTTTTTCTATCCATTAGAAGTTACTAAATATATGATGGGAACTTCTAGCAAGGCATATTTAGAAGGCCCATTAGGAAGAGAATATACTGTACATATAAGTGACTGAAGACAAACACTTTCTCCACCTAATACAGAAATCCATGGGAGATATTTGTTTAAATTTCTATGTAAAAATATTTGCAGTTCTACTTTTAAGTCAACTTAACAGAAGTGAACTTAGTATATGCTTTTTTTGCAGGGGGTGTGTGTCTTTGAGTCTTGTCAGGGAAAGAAGAAAAAACAAGATGTGCTATACTTTATATAAAGTGAAAGTTTTCCAGAACTTGGGAAAGAAGCAATTACATAGTGACTTCAAAATATAATCATGATACATTCATGTTCAAGCAACAGGGCTGTTCCCAAGTTTGGGGCATGGGGAGGGAGGGAGGGAGGGAGGGATGTTTCTTGCATCAAATTAGTTTCTCCTAAATGGCTACAACTTATAAAACACTAATAGGCTATATTGTTCCTTCAATACCCCATCTCCCAGAGCTGCACTGAGCTAACATTTTCAGCTTAATCATTATACATCTGTCTCTCACCATTGCAATTTTACTCTCTCTCTCTTTTTTTTCTTTACAAATCTTCCTTCCTAGATCTCCATCAGACTCAGAGTCAGGGTAGAACTTTGCATAGAAGGCATGTATCCTCCAGGAATGATGGTTCCTTCTTTGAAAAGCAATGAAAAGATGTCAAAAGAAGAAGAAGAAAAAACTCACAGAACTTTGGAACTGTCACAGTGGTTTGTAATTGGCACATAATACTTTTGCAAGACACTGGTAAGCTTGCTTGGAATGATATTCTCTGGGGATTCAGAGAGCACTCTTTGAGTAATGCTGGAGTAGTGAAAAGCAGAGAAAAGACAAGCATCTTCTTAAAAAGAAGGGCCTTGGTGGCTCAGGCTTAGGGCCTTGGTGGCTCAGGCTTAGGGCCTTGGTGGCTCAGGCTGTTAATTGCCTGCACTTAAGTTCCAGCTGCCTACAACTGCTGTAGGCTCGAATCCCACCAGGCTCAAGGTTGACTCAGCCTTCCATCCTCTCGGGTAGGTAAATTGAGGACCCAAGATTGTTGGGGGCAATTAGCTGACCTTGTAAAAATGCCGCTTAGTAATAAGCAGGCATATACAATGGAATGAAGGCTATTGCTGAGCACACTGGGTTGTATCCCAAAAATTGTAAGCAGCCTGAGTCTCCGGAGAAGGGCGGCATATAAATGTAATTAAAAAAAAAAGTTTAATAGTATGTCAAAGGCAAAGGCAGCCAGTTTTGTGTAGCGGTGAAGATGGCCTGAGAAACCAGCCTCTGTGAGTTCTAAACTTCCCTTAAGCATGAAAGCTGGCTGGATGACTTTGGACAGGTTATTCTCTTTTAGCCCAACACCTGATAGGATTGTGTTTACTCCAAAGAAAATAGGAGGCAAGCGTATTAAATACAAAGACTTGGAAAGAGAAGCTAGAATGACTCTGGCAAAAAAAGCATAAGTACCAATAGTAATAGGCACCTTGGGTGCAATTGCAAAACATCTGGAGGACCACTTGAACACCATCGGCACTGACAAATTCAACAGTCTTGCAAAAAGCAACCTGGAACAGCTTACATCTTGCAACAATACATTTTAAATTATTAAAGAACATCTGCTAATCCCAGATCCTTGGGAAGGACTCAATCGGCGGGTAAAAATGCTAGATCCAATCTAAAGTCTTGGCTGATTGTGGGGCCATCCATAACGAATTATTTCTCAATGCATTTTCTTTCCATCCACTTGGGAAATAAATGTTTTTGCATGTGAAAAAGTGATGATGATGATGGTGATGATGATGATGGTGATGATGATGATGATGAAGATGATGATGGAAAAAAGAGAGAGGAGGAGAGGAGGAGGAGAGAAGGGGGAGCATACCAGTGATGGGATTCAAAATTTTTAACTACCGGTTCTGTGGGCATGGCTTGGTGGCCGTGGCAGGGGAAGGATACTGTAAAATCTCCAGTCAGAGGTGGTATTTGCCGGTTCTGTAAACTACTCAAAATTTCCACTACCGGTTCTCCAGAACTGGTCAGAACCTGCTGAATACCACTTCTGGAGCATACAATGTAACTTCACAGTTTTGGGATTGTGTAATACTTTTAGGGGTTTTGTCCCAGTCGTTCTAAATTGGATCTGATAAAGAAGGAAAGTAAAAGAAGCATTTGTCATCTTGGTATATTATTGGAGACTATTGACTTTCTGGTCTCCACTTATGAAACATTAGTAATGAATCCACTAAGGACAAATTCACAGAGCAGAAATCCGTATTGAACACACACACAAAATTAGTTCTCTATAGCTTTTGTACAATCGCTTCTTCTCTCAAAAACAGTAATAAGGAACACTGCAGCTAGGGAAGGTTTCAATTTGAAGCTTACCACAAAGAACATCATGTAGCTATCGAAAAGTATTTTCTGTTGCTCCTTTTTAAGTGGCTTCTTTGCTATTTTCCATTGCTTCTTTCTAAGTGGCTTCATTGCTAAAAGAAGTCAATGGTCAATCATTTCTCTACTGTTGTCAAGAAAACAACATGGATTTTTTCCATGAAGTCAATAGTCAATCTCAGTTTGAGGGAACATCTACTTTTTAAATTTTATTTTACCTTTTATTTTTCTTTGAAGCATGAAAAATTGTGTCTGGGCCCTAAAAATGGTGGCTAGTCCTGTATAAGAAAAAAAATGTGGTCCTTCATGAATAAAACTAAGATGTCATGATGTTTACAGCTGAATAAGAAAACGATTTTGCATCATGTGAACCTGCAGATGGAGGTTCTGCAATCTAAGCCCAAATATTGTAAATTATCTTGTGAGCACCATGGTTAAAAAGAGATATTGAGCCGCCATCGTTTTCTGACTCTTTTGCCCTTGTATCCTCATGCCCCTTAAACTATGATGTTATGTCATCACTGGGTATACTGTTCCTATGCCGGGTGACAGTTTTCAAGGAAGGAAGGAAGGAAGGAAGGAAGGAAGGAAGGAAGGAAGGAAGGAAGGAAGGAAGGAAGGAAGGAAGGGTCAACCTTCCCAGTTAGATGCACTAATTCTACTTGTGTCAGACCCAAGGAACCAAAAACCACATGAAGAGAGACAGAACATCCTGCTGGACTAAAGCACTTTATATGCATAACTATTAGATATACGCTGTGAACTGCTGAGGGGGATCCATCATTGCCCTCTTCCTGAATACCAAAGATTCTAAGCCATGTTGTCTCTTTGTTCTCTGTTATGGAGCCCCTCCCTCTTGCAACTTTGGGCTACACTCCACCCTAACTGTATTGTAAGGCTACATTAATAGAACCTCGCAAGTCTGAAAATACAGATCTCCTACCATCACTTTACAGCCTGAAGACCTTCTGATTCCCTTTCTTCACCCTTTATGCAGCTTTAGGCTATGCCTTGTCTTATCTGACTATTCCCTAGGCAACCTGTCTTTCCCAAGGTCTCCCACAGTCTCTCCCATGTACCATTACAGGGCTTCAGAAGCTGCTTCAGCTAGGGAGATACTTCACTTTGAATGTTTAGGGCAGTGGTGGGATTCAAATAATTTAACAGCCGGTTTGCCCAAGGTCAGGTTGACTATCATGGGAGGCGTGGCCCATCCCCATCCTCCAGCTCCACTGAACATGCAGGATGAGACTCCCCACCAACCTGACCCTGAGTGAACTGGTTGTTAAATTACACCCCCTCCCTGCTATCTAAGTGGATCCTGGGGACTCTGTTGCACTGCAATGGAGAAATGGACAACAGAGCAGCTGGCACAAGGGAAGGAAAAGGAGTAGGGAGAAGAAAGAGGGAAAGAGGCCTTCTCCTTCCCTCATGCCAGGTGCTCCATTGCCCATTTCTCCATTGCAGCACAACACTGTGCCCAGGATCCACTTTGATAGCAGGTGGGTGGGTAATTTAACAACCAGTTCACCCATACTGATGCAAACTGGTTGTATCACACCACTGGTTTAGGGCAGCCACTTCTTTGCTTGAGATTCTACAAGAAAGGAACTGACTTTTCTGAATGCTCTCTATTGATAATGATGGAGAAATCATCAAGGATCAAGCCTATCTTTACTAGGGACAGAATGAGATGTGCTTCAACTTAGATGAAAGAATTTGGCAGAAAATTTCACTTTGACCACCTTTAAAGCATTTTGCAATCTTGGCCTTTTCCCTTCATACAATGTGGCTTAGGAGCCGCACAAATTACATTTCACTCCTTCCTGGAAAGAATTGAAATTTGCAAGTGTTCACTAATGTGAGGGTTGTGTATACAGTAGCCATTTGTGTACTTGTCATGCACAGAGAAATATTGATGAAGAAACACTGATGGTGCTCTATTAATTATAGGCAAATAGAGATTTAATGAGAATACTAAAATTAGGTATAAGAAGGTCTAGATATGGATAAGGGTGGGTTGAGGTGGAAGAAATGGTTTTTCTAATAACGTTCAAGGCACACATGCTAAGAAAGGACTATCTTTAGTCCTTAGACAGTTGAAAGAATACTCTTTGGTGAATTTTTTACAGATGAATTTACATAGACAAGAGCATTTAAAATAATTACTGGAAAAACTTCTTATATATTTCTTCAAAGCAAGCTTCCCCAAAACATTGAGGTTGGAACCTTGAAAACTGTACCATTCACAAAGCTACTACTTCTTCCCCAGTCTAACATTTTCCTCTTTTGGGGAGCTTGCCTGTGGCAGACTCATAAAAATAACTTGGATGTTTATAAACTAAAACTAAAATCTTTTATGGAACAGATCCTGAGTTTTGAAACTAGCCAACTTTGCTTCAATGCACTGCAGATACTTTGCTCTGAAAACTCTTGACTACCTCCAAAATCAATTTCTTTCATATTTTGGTTTCATCAAATACAGTGGAGCATTCCAAGATAATATATTTGGTGAAGAATATTCAGAAAGAGAAATATTGTGGCACTCAGTCTCGCTTTTCATAAGGCCTCCATCACTCCTTAGCCATGGTTTCTGCAAAGGCATCTTCTTTCTTTCCTCGTTACACATGGGGTTGATTCTTGTTTGCTGATTATCCTCATGTTCCTCCCCCTTCCCCTTAGAAAAAGCATTAGGTATGGGAACTAGAGAGGAACAATTGCAATGTTCCTGAGGTAACCTGGATCTAAGCTGATCAATGTGCCTGCTCCAGAGGAGTCCATCCTCTGTTTGTACCCTGTAAGAACGAGGGCCTGTGATTTGAGTTATTTCAGCAGGAATCCATGAAGGCTCACCCATAAGGTTTTTAGCATAAACAGAATCACCCACACTGAACGTGCGAACTTTGCTAGTGGAATCTAGTGGTGCGTTGGGTGCGTAAGTGGGATGAAGGCAGTCAAGGGGAGACCTAAGTTTCCTACCCATCAACAACTCTGCTGGGGATAAGTTAGTTGATGAGTTAGGAGTGATGTGCTGAACACTAAGAAGTTTTTCAACTTTCTCAGTGATGTCCCCAGGACCCAATTGCTGAAGCTTTCCTTGGTAAAACGTACCATTCGTTCAGCCCGGCCGTTAGCCGAAGGGTGCCCAGGGGCTTTCAGGGCATGTCTGATACCCTGTTGTGCTAGATAGGATTCAAAAAGGTTGGATGTAAATTGAGGGCCATTGTCAGAGACAAGAACATCAGGTAACCCGTGGGTTACAAAAAGCTTTTTAAGCTGCTTGATAACAGCATCAGTTGTCCTGGATGCCATAGGGATGACCTCTAGCCATTTGGAATATGCATCTACTATAATAAGGAAGGTGTGCCCTCTGGTAGGGCCAGCAAAATCAATGTGAATCCTAGACCATGGGCCCCTAGGACATTCCCATTCCTGTGTGGGGGCAAGAGGTGGGGCAGGCCTGACTACCTGACAGTTGGGACAAGATGCAACCCAGTTTTCAACCATTTTGTCAATACCTGGCCACCATACATAACTCCTGGCCAATCCCTTCATCCTTACAATACCTGGATGACCCTCATGTAACATTCCCAAAACCTCTCTTTGCAGTTTAGCAGGAATAACCACCCTGTTACCCACAAAATACATCCTCTTAATACAGATAATTCAGTTTGCCTGGATTTAAAAGGTTGAGCAAGGTGAGGTAGATCTTGAAAAGGCCAACCTTCCTTAATCCAGCCTATAACAGGAGCCAATAAAGTGTCTTTGGCAGTCTCTCTGGCAATTTCAGCAGTGTGTACTGGAAGCTTGGCAACAGTTTCTAGAAAAAAGGTGTGCGCCTCAGGTTCACAGTCCTCAGTGTGAAACGGAAGTGGGCAGCGACTCAAAGCATCAACATGGCCAATGTCTTTGCCAGGCTTGTGGATGAGCTTGTATGAATAAGCAGCAAGAAATTAAGTCCACCTCAGCATTCTTGGTGACAGGATAGTGCCTAACAAAGGTTTGTGATCTGTGACAATGGTAAATGTTCTCCCATATAGATACTCATGGAATTTCTTGACAGCTGCAACAATTGCCAATGCTTCATTGTCCAATTGGCTGTAATTCCTCTCTGCTTTGGTCAAAGTGCAAGAGTAAAATGCAATAGGGGCTTCCCTCCTGCTGGGAAGCCTGTGGCTCAAACACACACCCCACTCCAAAAGGGGATGCATCACAAGTAAGTACAACAGGCAAATTCTCAGAGAACTGTATCAGTACAGCATCAGATGTGATTAGTCTTTTAATATTGTTGAATGCTGATTGTTCCTTCCTGCCCCAGACCCAAGCAGATTTTTTGTCCAATAATCTGTGTAATGGTTCTGCAATGGTTGCCTTCTGAGGTAGGAACATGTGATAAAAGTTAATAAGTCCAAGGAAGGCTTGCAAATCTGTTTTGCATTTTGGTCTAGGGGCTTCTTTGATTGCTTGAACCTTGGCATCTGTAGGGTGGATGCCATGCTTGTCAATCATATAGCCCAAGAACTCAACCTTGTCACTTCTAAGAGTGCATTTTTCTTCCTTGACTTTTAACCCCGCTTTCTTGAATCTGGTAAGGACTTCTCTGAGTCTCTCTTGTAATTGAGTGTCATTTTCAGCAGAGATTAACACATCATCAAAGTAAGGCACTACCCCTGGCAGTCCTTGGAGCATCCTTTCCATAAGGCTTTGGAAGATGCCTGGTGCCACGCTTACTCCAAACTGTAACCTTTTACATTTGAAGGCACCTCTATGAGTCACAATGGTTTGGGCCTCTGCAGTGGCATCATCAACTGTTAGTTGTTGATTTGCCTGGGCCAGATCCAATTTGGCAAAGACTGTACCCCTGCCAAGTGAATGTAATAAATGATGCACCACTGGAACTGGATATGCGCTCTGCTGAAGCACATGGTTCAATGTCCCCTTATAGTCTCCACAGATTCTTACTGACCCATCAGTCTTGACTGGTGTGACTATGGGTGTCTCCCATCTGGAGTGGTCAGTGGGCTCTAAAACCCCTTGAGCTATTAGTTTATCTAATTGTGCATCAATTTTTTCCTTTAAGGCAAATGGGACCCTTCTGGGCTTTAAACGAATTGGGGGCACCTTGGGATCTAGGTTGAAAGTGATAGGGGTCCCCATATACTTGCCCAATCTGTCGCTGAAGACCTCTGGAAACTCAGGCTTCAAGGCCTCCTCCCTTTCAGTGTTGCTCACGTGATTGATGCCAGTCACCTCGATGCCTAGTGGATTGAACCACTCAAGTCCCAGCAAGCTTGGGCGGTCCTTGTCCACGATGGTCAGGGGCAAACGTTTGGTGTGGCCTTTGAACTTCACGTTGAATTCTCTTGTTCCAACTACTGGAATCTTGTTCCCTTGGTAGTCTTTAAGAGTCAGTGCTTGCTTCTGGAAATGTTTCTTCTGAATGTTGGGAAGTAGCCTGTGAATAATGTCCCATGACACCATAGATAAATAGGAGCCTGAGTCCACTTCCATTTGGCAAGGCCTTCCTTCAATTAGTACCTTCACATGTATTTTTCTGCTTCTTAAGGGTGAAGAATGACCAATGGTGACTGTTTGATGAGTTTCATTCTTCCCATTTGCTTCTGAGTTGCGCCCCATTTTCTCACTGAAGTTGTTAGGCTTGAATTCTTTGTCAGGAAACTTCCTTCTGTGTGGTGGAGTTCTGGATGATTTGCAGACTCTTGCTAAGTGACCTCTTTTTTCACAACGGAAGCAGATGGCATCAAGAAACTTGCATTCAGTGCGAGGGTGGCTTCCCCCACAACCTCTGCAGTAAAAATCTTGCCTCTTTCTTCCCAGGTCTTTCTTTTTCCTCTCCATTCTGAGTCTATAAATTCCTTCCTCCACCTCACTACAGTCTGACTCAGAATCTATTTGCTCACAATGAGTTGTTGTGGACTTTTCCACATCAGGATGGCTTGAGGCCTTGTTAATTTTCTTCATGGATGCTGCTGAGGACTTGGTAGCTTCTGCTGAGGAGGCCTCTTCTATGGCTTCCTTCAACGTGATCTTAGGTTTTAATAATAACTTGCTCTGAAGCCCCTTGTCTTTGAGGCCTAGAACAAATCAACCATGCATGGCCTCTTCCAAGTTGTTAAACTCGCATGCACCCCCAATGTCTCTTAAACTTGCCATGAAGTCATTAACATTTCTGCTTTCCCCTTGATCCCAATGGTAAAACTCGTGTCTCTTAATGAGGCACGATACTTGTGGGGCGTAATGGGCTCTTAAAAGCTTTTCTAAATCAGGCCATTCCATTACCTTCATGTCTGCAGCTCCCGCCAATGCCTTCGCCATCTTGAAGACTGCTGGACTGCAGTGCGTAAGAAAGACTGCCCTCTTCCGCTTCTTGGAAATGTCGGCGAGATCGTTTCCCTCCAAATACATTTGGAAACGATCTGCATACGAGTCCCAGTCTTCTGCCATCGGATCGAACGGGGCTGGGGGGGTGTTCAGCGCAGCCATCTCTCTCTGCTTGTTTTCCGCGTCGTCTTCTCTTCGGGAATGATCCCACCTTCGTCGCCAGTGTTAAGTTTGCATGAAGAGTCAGACACGGAGTGCTTCAGTGAAGAGTTTATTAGTGACTACAGCTCATAACGGACCCCATTTGGCTGGGCTGTGGCTGCTACTTATAGCCAGCAGCCGCAGTTGCCAGCCAATCAGAGTGCAGGATTTTCCCGCACTTTTTAAACCAATCATTTCTGACATTTTACAAGAACAGTTCAAACTAAACCAATGACATTCAAACCTGCATACATAACATACCGGGTATATGTTCATATTGAACCATGTACCAGTGGATTTACTAAAATAACAGCCCAGTGAAATGCGGGTGTCACAGGAAAAGGAAAATAGTAATTAAAATATAGGCCTGTTAGGTTTCAAACTGGGAATGTTTTACATTATAACTATTACATTCATAAATAAAGCCTGCTCTAAGGGAACTTGGAGCACGTCCTACCCAGAAAAAGTGGGGAATATATGTTGTGAGAGAGAATATTCCTCCCTGTACAAAACAGCCAATCAAAGCACAGAAGTTGGTCACAGCAGGCAAAGTGGACACCAGTGCTGGAGGTGACAAAAGTAGGGAAATCCTTCTTTGAAAATGGAGCAAGAAAATGTGCTTTAGCAGAGAGAGAATACAGGGAGATGTCCGTTGCTTCGCTCCAAAAAATGGTGACTGTTTGGTCTGTATTGGCAACAGGGTAATCTGGAAGTTTCAGAAAGGCTTTTGACAGTTTGGGTTGTATATTTATTTGCTGCAAACCTTCTCCAAGTCTTTTTTTTTTTTAACAAGACAAGTTGAAAATATAAACCTCACCCACTCGGTTGCTGATGTTGACATTTATACCCTTCTGGTGGCCTCCAGCTGAGAAAATTGCCCACCAGTGTTTAAAGTCTGGTTGTCTTGCTTTGTAATAAATGGTCATGTCATTTACAATAAACATTAATGTCTTGTGTCTGATTAGATAATGGCTGTTTGTTATATATCACCGCTACTTTCTTTGCAAAGCTTTTTTCCCCTCTCGCCTTTGGTCTATAACATGTATTAGCCTGCTCTCCTTTATGTTTATAAGAGAACATGTAAACAAACTTATTTGAGCTTCAAAGCCATTGAGGTAATTTATTTTGACTACTGAATCCTAAGCTTGCATACTCTTCCCACTTCTGCTGTTTAACTATAATTAAAGCTGACAGAAAAAAAAGAGGTAGCATAAAGAAGCAGAGAAAACTGAAACATCACCAAGACTTATACAGCCACCCATCTTATATACCACAGCCTTGAGCAACTCACAGAAAGTGACAATAAAGTCAGCATCAAAACAAAAGTGCCCCCAAAACAAAGCTCTTCTCTGTACTGCAACATTTAGACTGACTGAGCTCCAGCCTCAGCCTAACCCAAAGCTTGTGAGAAGACCCAGCTCTTCAAGGCCTTCTAGAAAAGGGGTCTCCAACCTTAGCAACTTTAAGACTTGTGGACTTCAACTCCCAGAGTTCCTCAGCCAGCAGAAATTCTGGGAGTTGAAGTCCACAAGTCTTAAAGTTGCCAAGGTTGGAGACCCCTGTTCTAGAAGACTAGGAGGGTGGGGCCCTGCCCAATATCATGTAGTGGTGGGGGTTCCAAATAGTAGGGGCTGCTATGGAAAGATTCACTTACTAGGTCCCACCAGACCAGAGGACAACATTTAAGGGGAAGGACCTAGAGAACAGCCACCCTATCTGACCTGATGGAATGAGCAGATCCCATCAGGGCAAGGCAGTCCTGCAAGTAGCCTCAGCCCCAGACATATAATAGCCCATTACATATAATATATGCAATGGTATATAATAAAATAAAAATATAACATAATGTATAACACAATTTTCTCTAAGTTTCTGTATGTACAGTATGTATGTATGTGTGTGTAGGACAGACAGACAGACAGACTTTGGTGAGCTCTGAATTGCTGTGACAAAGCATGGCTTTGAAGATAACTGATTATTTCTGCTTTCTATATGGCTTTTTTTGCTAATCCGGTGCCCCAAAAGGCTGACAGTACAAACTGAAATAATTGGAGAGCATATAGTCAATTTAAAGGCTGTTTCTTTTTCAGTATATGACTTGGAAATGGAGTTCTATATCTATTTTATAACAATATTGTTTTTATTCCAGCCTTCTTCCAAACAGCTTCAGATAGTCTCCTCATTGTTCCACAGTCTCATCTTTTATCCTCACCACATCCTTTTAGAATAAATAGGGCAGAGGGAGTGATTGGCCCCAATCTCCCTAGAAGCTTAATGGGTGGATGAAGATCGAGTATTTGCTTCAAGAGTGACATATGAAATGCAACCAAGTTGTGGGTGGAGAGGCTATAATTATTTTGCTAATCATTCATATAACCCTTTTGATCTCTTGGGTACCATTTCTTCTTCATGCTGCCTTCATTCTGTTCCTTTGCCTCCTAAGGTACAGTAGCCCTCCTTAATCCAGAGAGTTATTGTGGGATAAAGTTTTACTTCTGAATATCACTGGTGCCAGAGTTGGTATTGTTATGGCATTAGCCAAAAAAGGATGCCATCATACTCAATCTCAATTTCATAGGATTGAACAGCACTGTGGACAATGAGGGATAAAGAAGGAAGGTTTAAACCAGCCATGGGCAAACTACAGCCTGGGGGCTGGATCCGGCCCGTTCGGCTGTTCTATCTGACCCACGGAGCCGAAAGAGCGGAGGTTTCTCTTGCTCTCCCAGAAGGCTACGTGAAGTAATCTAACTTTGAATTTTTATTAGTTCACACAAACACTCCATCCATGCTTTTGTTCCGGCCCTCAGGTCCAGTTTAACAACCCATTGTGGCCCTCGAGTCAAAAAGTTTGCCCACCCCTGGTTTAAACCAAAGAGCACTAGAGTAATGCCAATGACAAATGTCCCTCAAAATTCTCTGAAAATCATCTAAAGAAAATGGAAGTACGTGTGCTCTTTTGCACCAGCTTTGTCTCTATCTAAAAGGTGATGGGTGGAATGATTGTGAATTTGGGGAGATGATGTCCATTTGGGGGGAACTGGATTGAAAACACTCAGTTGAGAAAGACTAAAGAAGAGCCATCAGGATATAAAGTTTCAAATGGTTTGGTTTTACTCCAAAATACATAGATAAACCTTTTTAATAAGCTGTTTTGCCTTTTGCTTCCTGAATACAAATATTGGAAGACAGCTTGACTTCAATAGTTAGAGAACAACTGCAGATATGGAAGGACTTCATAAAAATCTTCATGATAGGGATGTTAGAGACTTCTTGTATGAAGAATTTCATAATCTTAGTCCTGAAATAGTTGCCATAATAGCATTGCATACAAAATTGAATCCAATTCTTCAAAAATGTATTAATTTTGAAAAAAAGCTGTGTGCACAAATTCATTTATTAGACAAAGTGGTAACCCAAAACACTTGTTTTAGGGCATGTTATGTATATTAGGAAGAATTCAGGCATAATGAGTACAACATTAGGGAAAGCAGTAAATATATAAATGGAAGTCATACAGTACAAAATGAACTATATGAACATATACAATACACAAACACATGTGCATGCACACACACAGCTTTATCATTCTGCCATTGTTCAAGTAGTTCTTCAAAGCTGCCTTGTGATGTAGATCCATGTTTCTAAAAAGCAAAGGAAATGATATTACATTGCTCAGATTCATTTTGCTTTTGGGCTCTCCTTTGGCACCTCCAGTAGCTGAAAGACTATTCTACATCTCTGGTGGACAAAAGCTTTTTCAAATTTTTGAAAGTTCTGGAGAAGGACCCCAAAGTAACAAATAAAGCCTTAATTTTATTGACTGTTGTATTAGATTTTTCAACCACCACAATCATGTGATTTGTTAATAGTTTACAAGAAAAAAATCATAATTATATCAACAACAGCCACTTAATTATCTTTAAACCAAAACACATGGACAATTCTATGGCACCACCTTAATTAATTTGGAAAATCTCTATTTTAACATGCTCCCCAAAGCCAATGGATTCAGAGCAAGCCTATTTTCTGGTAGCACACTTCCACAGAGAATAGACCTTCAAACAGAAGCATTCCTCTCATCTTGTATAGGAATGAAGGATTGCCAACTGTTTTCCCCAAATTGTTTTATTGGAGTGTGGATTCTGGGTGATAGAAATGGTTCTATAGGTACCTTGACACAAACTCATATAGTAGGTATCACTACTGCATCTTGATGAAGCAAAGCAACATTGCTTCTGTAGGTCCAGATTGAGAGAAAGGGCAACTGTCTCATCTGAAAGTAATGAACGCTTACTTTGAAATATACTGGTTGCTTAGAAAACTATAATCTCCATTAGATTTCAAAGTTCCTGGATTATTTCTCTGAATTATATAAAGAAAAATACTGTTTGTTAATGGATATATTTGGTTTGAGGAATCATGAATGGGCAGTACATTTTAATTAACTAATTAATTGTTGGACTTTGATTACCAGGGATGGGAAATTTTCTGCTTTAAGGGCTAAAATGGGTTAGTTGCCATGGGACCATAGGAAGTTTTGATTTGAATATTTGATTTATAAGTGATTTGACTGACATCACACGCTCAATCAAGTCTTGAAACTGAATAGAGTTGGACATTAAACTGAACTATAAATTCAAATCAGCTCAACTCTTTGAATCAAATTGCAAATTCAGATTGGATGTTGGCTAATTTGTGCATCCCTGTTGGGTGATTTGTATTTAGCATAAGAGGGGCAAAGTAGCTGGTGAAGTGTGGAAGGTTTTGTTATTTTAAAAGTGCAGGTATTATGCTGCTTTCTCCTTATGCCTGCCTTTAAGGCTTTCTGCTTACAAATTGCATTCAAGAAATAGTCAAGAAAAGCTCTATTTTGCATATACAAGAGACATAACCCCATTAGGCTCTCTCTGGTAATCCACATTAAAAGTGCATACAAATTCACCGCATTGCTTTGAACTTTGAAAATACCTAGAGTATGTGTGTCAGCACAGCAGCTGAAATAATAATAAGTATGGATTTTCCTTTTGGAACAATGAAGTCAGTAAAACACTCATATACTCCTGAATATAAATTACCACTATCTAAGGCTTCAAGGATCTAATCTCTTTTCAATAAAACAGATCTTTTGTGTGGGGTTGTGTGTGTATGTGTTTAATTTCAGTGTTATTGTCTGGATACTTTACACACCAATGTTTGAACATGATGTGTCACACTTCTTTTGAATCTTTTCATGCATCACATGTTGATTCAGTTAAATAATAAAGACAAATCATTCTCCTGCAGCTATATGTGATTTCAACCACTTCAAAATGCTCAAAAAAGTAAGATGCTTTGTAATATCTCCCCCTCCCCACCAATAATCCATACTGTGCCCTATACCCTATAGTCCTGCTATGTGATCAAAGAAAACATGACATAAAATACATTCCAAAAAAGGCAATATAGTTATGGCATTCAATTGGGATAAACTGGCTTGGGATTAAACTTGGTTATTTGAATAAGCTTGGATGAAGTAAGAATGAGATAGCATAAGTCTGGCCATCATAGAAATCAGTAATTGTCACCAACCTTCACATTTCCAGCATGGATGGCTTTCTTCAAATGGGCTACCTTCAGATAACTGACACTGATTTATGTAAATCTTTGGGCATAACATAACTGAATTTGGCAAAACTGTATCACTCTCATTTCTTCCTATAGATATGACACTGAACAATTCCTAAGTGACTGCAATAAAATAACCAACCTCTGAATGCAATTAAGCTTGAAATGGATTGTGGAACCCTGAGTAGATGTTAGAAGAAGAACAGCCAGAACCCAAGGCAGAGTCAAGAGAGGAATCAGCCTGGAGTCATTACATTCCCATAAATTATCAAAATCCAACCACTGTTGAATGCAATTAACTCTTATCTAGCACCAGTTTGATTAGTTGACTAGATTCTTATGAAGACCAAGAGTGATAAATTAGCTTAATTGGAATTTCACATGTGGTCCTGATTCTTCACTCCTGACATTATAATGAGATTCTCAATATTTCCTTCAGGCAATCGACATTAGCAATAGCAATAGTAATAACACTTAGACTTATATACCACTTTATAGTGTTTTACAGCACTCTCTAAGTGGTTTACAGGATATTGCCCCCAACAATCTGGATCCTCATTTTACCAACCTTGGAAGGATGGAAGCCTAAATCAACCTTGAGCCAGGCAGGATTGAACTGCTGGCAGATGACAGAGTTAGCCTGCAATACTATACTGCATTCACTGTGCCACCCCGGCATTAGTTAGCAACAATAAAAATGAAGAATATTCCCTAGTTCAGTTTTGTTTTGTTTTTCTTTTGTCTATATGTTATATGGGACTCTCTCTGCATGTCTGGCTCTCTCTCTCTCTCCACACTCTCTCACATACAAAAAAAACATACTTAATAATAGGCTCACTCAATATCCTTTGCTTGATTAGTAATGTAACAAAGGGGTGGAGAAGTGTTTGCAGTACATTGAGACCTGATATTTCATTCAACTCATGGATATACTGATGATCTGAGGATCTTCCTTTACTGTTACCTATCTGGGCCTTAGGATTCCTTGGCTAACCTTAGATTTGTTGGTGGTTTTAATTTTTAATGTAATTGGGGTTTCGTGTTTAATTGCTTTTTAAATTTTGTATTTCTGTTTTTATTTCTGTGAGCCGCCCTGAGTCCTTCAGGAGATAGGGTGGCATAGAAATCCCATCAAACAAACAAACAAACAAATAAATAAACAAACAAACAAACAAACTAGGAGAGAGAATATTCATTTGCATCCTATTATGTGATAGAATGAATGCACTCTGTCATGAGTTATATTTGAACTCCATTTTTCTTTTGGCATTGAGAACATCTTCAAACATACATCTCTTGGGCTCAGCTTAATTGTTGACTATTTAAATCTTGATTCAAAGTTCAGAACTGTTTGAATCTCAAAACACACACACACACATTCATACAACATGCCTAGCCTTAAATAAATAAAACTAAAGCCCACCACATTTAGAGACAAATGCCTCTGCAGGGGGTTTATCAGATGTGATTGCATGGTTTAAACCAGGGGTGGGCTTCAAAAATTTTAGCAGCAGGTTCTCTGCCCAGTTGCCGGGTGAGCATGGCCATGGTGGATGTGGCCTAGTCAGCCTCCTGCACCATGGCAGGGGGTGCTTTCCTTGAGCCTCTGGGAGAGCGAAAATGGCCTCCCTGCACTCCAGAGGTTCTCTGGAGGCCCATTTCTGGCCTTCCTGAACTTCCAGAAGGCCAGTTTTTCACCCTCCCTGAGCCTCTATGTGCACCCTGCACTTACCTGAATCCAAAACAGGCCACGTGGGGACTCCTGGGAGGAGTGGGCAGGGCCAGCCAGGAGTGGGATTTGGGGGTTCTCTGAACTGCACAGAATTTTAGCTAGGGGCTCTCCTGAACCCCTGTGAATTCCCCAGCAGTCTGGTTTGAACCCATCTAACAAATCAATCCAGCTTTAACTGTTTTAGATCATTCAGAATTTAAAACTCCTAGATGGAGTTTAAATCAAGTGCATTTTGAAAAAGTTGAAAAAAAATTCTCTTTTTTAAGAGGCTTTGGAAATTCACAAATTATGAAACTTCATAATTAATTCACATACTGGATTCTCCCTGAACACAAAACAATTAACCAAAGGGCTCGTATTTGCATAGAACCATTATGAGAAAAGCAAGAGCTTTGATACATAGTAAATCTCCAAATATTAAACTCCCCCCCCCCAACCTTTATGCTTTGAATTACAAAATCAAGTCACATATTATATGAGACAACAGAGGTACCCATATTCCAGCCTCTGCCACTGCTTGGGACAAATTGCAAAGATACCAACTGTCAAGTCATACTGTACTGTATAACCTGACTCATTCTATTAATGTGGGTTATATTATCTTTCAAACAGTCTTGAGAGAATTGAATTTTCCACAAAGATTAATTCCACATTCACTTCACTGAACATTAATATATAGGGCATATTACTTTGAGCTCCAGGAATCCCTAGTGGAAAAGGGTTTTAAATCAAAACATCCACATGGAGACTGGTGGCTCAGTGGCTAAGACGCTGAGCTTGTCGATCAGAAAGGTCGGCAGTTTGGCGGTTCGAATCCCTAGCGCCGTGTAACAGAGTGAGCTCCCGTTACATGTCCCAGCTTCTGCCAACCTAGCAGTTCAAAAGCATGTAAAAATGCAGGTAGAAAAATAGTGACCACTTTGGTGGGCATTTAGTCATGCCAGCCACATGACCAGGGAGATGTCTTCGGACAGCGCTGGCTCTTCGGCTTTGTAAAGGAGATGAGCACTGCCCCCTAGAGCCAGAAACGACTAGCATGTATGTGCGAGGGGAACCTTTATCTTTACCTAACATGTTAATCTTTGTGATGCTGTAAATTCACCATTGACATCACATTTGATTTCTACATTAGCTGTTAAAAAAATCTCTTTGTGTAATTGGGGTATTATTTTATTTTTTTGCAAAGTTTTCTCAGAAATAAGTCACACATATAGGCTATGTCAAAAGTGGACTTGCTATTTTTCATTTCTTTATAGTGTTCCTATGGAAACCACAGAGAAATGCTGCTCTGGAAATGGCATTAAAGAGAAAAGTATTAAAGTCACAATAGCTTCTTATTTTGGCATGAAGTTAATATTTTTGTTATTGCACATCCATCAGATAAAAAACATTAATTCATTCTGAGATTCCCTCATCCCAAAATTAGCTTATCAAGTAAGTACTGCATGATGCCCCTGGTTCAAATCTATGATTAAAAGTCCCTAAAAATGCATCAGAAAACAGTGTGATCTGGGGGGAACCATAATTTAAACTGGCTTTAAAATTGAAAACAGTACTATCCAGAGGTATGCATGATGAATCGAAAGTTATGAGTGTTTGAAGAACTAAGTTATTCTATCATAACTGTCTGTTTCAGCCCAGTCCCTTTTTCCAGGGTTCTAGTGAATTCTAGGCAGACTTAAAATTAAAGCACTGGAACAAATGCTCAAATCTTTTAGCTCAGATTTTGAAACCATTTCCAAAGATGAGGCAAAGTATGACAATTGTCAAAATTATCATAAAGCAGATGTATAGGTTCATATGATCAGGCCAGATTTTGAACAAAAAGAAATAGACTATGGGCCAGTAACCTCACAGAGATCACAATATTACTAGCCACATTAGAATATGTTTGGGTCAGAGATGGTGTTCAGCAGGTTCTGACCAGTTCTGGAGAACCCGTAGCAGAAATTTTGAGTAGTTTGGAGAACCGGCAAATGCCACCTCTGACTGGCCCTCCCACATCTACTCTCTGCTTCCCGAGTCCCAGCTGATCATCTGGGTCTTCCTTTGTTGCCCTGCCTAGGAGGACGGAGCTGGAAAGCAGGTTAATGGAGTGGAAGGGAATGGGATTTTGCAGTAACCTTCCCCCAGAAGTCAGGAGGGAATGGAGATTTTGCAGTAACCTTCCCCTGCCACTCCCACCAAGCCACACCCACAGAACCGGTAGTAAAAAAAATTTTGAATCCCACCACTGGTTTGGGTGGCATTCTCACATCTGAGTTGCAATCCAGTCTTTAATTTATTTTGCAGCAGTTTCCAATAATAATTTTAAAAATTGTTGCATTAAGTGTATACATTTTCATAGATACCTTCTTAATGTATTTATCTCTATATAGTTCCTTTTTCATATATGCACATTTGTTAAGCATTTTTTGCCCGTAATTCAGGATATTTTCTCTTACTGTAAATGTTGTTATTTATTTTTTCCTAATACAATGTAGAGAAATTCTCAGGACCCCTTTGGGTGTATGCCAAGAAGTTCTTCAAAACTTCATCCAAATTGTAACTTTGAATGAGAGAGAATAAACTTCTTAAACACATACGGTAAAGAATAATCACATTAATAACTGGTTTAATTTAACATAATTGAAAATCACCAAAGGTATTGCTAGTTCCACTCATTTTTAAATTTGATCCTTGATTTCTATTGTCTGACATACCGTTGAAAAACCATGTGACATTCAGCCTGGAAAAAGATACCTGTGCCTGTGCCAATCTAAGTATTTTTGTAGGGTTCTTTTTTATTACTTCTGAACTATTTTGCAAAATATGGATATTTTCAAGAAGCTGAAAAGTCATCTGTTAAGGATGCCCTACTTTAGGTTTCTGACATCAGCCCACAAACTAGATTAAGTATGTTATGTATGCAGGTTTGAATGTCATTGGTTTAGTTTAAACTGTTCTTGTAAAATGTCAAATATGATTGGTTTAAAAAGTGCGGGAAAAACCCTGCACTCTGATTGGCTGGCAACTGCGGCTGCTGGCTATAAGTAGTAGCTGCAGCCCAGCCAAATCGGGTCTGTTATGAGCTGTAGTCACTAATAAACTCTTCACTGAAGCACTCCGCGTCTGACTCTTCATGCAAATCTAACAAAGTACATTATAAGCCCCCTCCAATTTTTGATGTTCTGATATTTATTTTAAGAATATCTGGAAAGTAAATGTTTCAAGAAACTGGCAGCACAATGGCTGACAGAATCAGAGCGCTAATCCTAGCTTCAGAAAGTAATGTTTTCTGATACACACACACACGTCTCTGGGTGTCTGTTTCTGAGTGTCTGTGTGAAGTTATATCTATATATAACAGAATAACAGAATTGGAAGGGATCTTAGAGATCTTCTAGTCCAACTCTCTGCTGAGGCAAGAAACCATATACCATTTCAGTCAAATAGTTGTTCAAGCTCTTCTTAAAAACTTCCATTGTTGGAGCACCCACAACTTCTGGAGGCAAGTCGTTTCACTTTTTAATTGTGGTAATTGTCAGGAAATTTCTTCTTTGTTCTAGGTTGATTCTCTCCTTGATTAGTTTCCATTCATTGCTTCTTGTCCTTCCTTCAGGTGCTTTGGAGAATAGATTGACACCCCACACACACACTCTTCTTTGTGGCAGCCCCTCAGATATTGGAACATTGCTATCATGTCCACCCTAGTCCTTCTTTTCATTAATTCTAGATATATCAAATTCTTGCAACCACTTTTGGTATGTTTTAATTTCCAATCCCCTAATCATCTTTGTTGCTCTTCTCTGCACTCTTTCTACAGTCTCAACAATCTTTTTATATACTATTCCCTTCCAAGATAAACAACATTATCTCAAATACAGTCTACTCTAAGCCAAAGAAATTAAGAAAAGTAAGTAAGAAAAACAAAGGAGCTAAATGTAGTTTCTTCCAACATAATTCTCTATCATTGAAGACAAAACTTTTCTACAGGGCTTTCTCTAATAGCAAGATGCCATTACGCTGTTCTTGTTGTTTATGTGTTACAATAGCCCTCAACTTACAATTGGTCACTTAATGACTGTTTGAAGATATGACAGACCCCCCAAAAGGGACTTACAACCCAGGTTTGAAGTTCTGATTTCTGCTCCCCACCCCCCATGGACATGTGATTGCATTTTGGATGTTCACCAACTTGCCTGCATTTATTGCCAAATTTGTTTGTTTGTTTGTTTGGAAACTGACATTTGCTTCTGGTTTCCAGCAAAAAACGCCCCACAATGATCAATAGATTGGTTTCATGCCATGGCATTCACTTTATGGCTGACATGTTCGCTTAATGATGCTGCAAGAAAAGGTCATAAAATTGCATCTAGTCACATAGTGACCTGTTTTACTACTGTCACAACTTACGACTGAAATTATGGGCTCAATTACTATCATAATTGAAGACTACCCATCTACGTTTTAACTATTTTATTTTAAAACCTAACTGGATATTTTAATGCTTTATTAATTTGAGTCCTAATATTTTTGCTGAAAACTGCTTTTTTCAAACCCAACAGTGTATTAACTGAATAAATAAATGTGTACATTTCCTAGAGTTTCTAGAATGAGGGGATTTAAGCTAAGTAAATAAATGAGTAAATAAGTAAATGAAAGCAATTTTCAATGCTTTGCAATAATATTAAATTTACAGGTTTCCCCCAGGCTTAATATAATAAGAGACCCAGATTAGAACTGCAAGAATCATAGGATTTAGGTGTTCAATGGATTACTGTAGAGAATAAGGAACATGGCCTTGATGGGGAGATGTGTGAACTCTGTTACCAAAGATACAAAGGAGAAACATGGCTTAAGTTCAAAATAGACAGCATTGCCCTTCAACAGGAGGTTGAACAACTAGCCTTGTGGTGTGACCGGAACAGTCTTAAACTAAACACACTCAAAATTATAGAAACAATGGTAGATTTTAAGAGAAACCCTCCTATACTACCACCTCTTACAATACTAGACAACACAATATCAGCAGTAGAGACCTTTAAGTTTCTAGGTTCTATCACATCTCAAGACTTAAAATAGACACCTAACGTTAAAAATGTCATCAAAAAAGCACAACAAAGAATGTTCTTTCTGCGCCAACTCAGAAAGCTCAGACTGCCCAAGGAGCTGCTGATACAGTTCTACAGAGGAATTATTGATTCTGTCATCTTCACCTCTATAACTGTCTTTGGCTCTGCAACCAAACAAGACAAACACAGACTTCAACGGATAATTAGAACTGCAGAAAAAACAATTTCCACCAACCTGCCTTCCATTGAGGACCTATATACTGCACGAGTCAAAAAGAGGGCTGTGAAAATATCTGCAGTTTCAATTTCTACCCTCAGAACGTTATAGAGCATTACACACCAGAACAAGTAGACACAAGGACAGTTTCTTCCTGCATGCCATCACTCTGTTAAACAACTAATTCCCACAACACTATCAAACTATTTATTAAGACAGTATTACTATTATTCTTCTCATCTTTCCTATCTCTTCTACTTATGACCATAACCTTGTTACTTGTATCTTATGATTTATATTGTTTTATTTAGTTTTTAGTATGATTTTGATTGCTTATTTACTATACCATGACTATCACTAAGTGTTGAATCTTATGACTCATGATGAATGTGACTATGACTATGACTATGATCATGATGACTATGATCATGATTCATCGCATATATCTTTTATGTACACTGAGACATGCACCGAAGACAAAATCCTTGTGTGTCCAATCATGCTTGGCCAATAAAGAATAAAGAAAAGAAAGAAAGAAAGAAATAGGTCTGACAGTCACCTCCCTAAGTCACCAAAGGATACGAAGACAGAAGTCACTGAAGTATAAGAAGACAGAAGAAGTACTGTACAATCAGACTGACATGTTTCTGTTGTTATATTCATTATGGAAAAAGCAGGTTTATCCTTTCTGTGGAATTCTTGGTCCAGTCTACTAGTTGAGTTGACAGTAACTGAAAGGATATTCCTGTGACAGGGACTCCAAGCTTGAAGTACCAAAGTTTAATGTCCTGATGCCTCAGTCAGATGGATTTGCTTCCTATTAATGTTGCCAGAATTGAGAGATCCTGGTCAAGAGTTCCTCTGAGAGGGTCATATTCTCTCCAGGAAATTCTCCCGCAACCTCTCTTTCTCCTGTATGCTTAATCTTTCCCATTTCTTACCCCTATTTCTTATTCTTCCCTTCCACAGTTATCTTTCTCTCTGTATGTCCTTTCAATCCTCTCCCAGAAGGGAAGGTTGAGAAGGGGACTGGACAAGACAAAGCCTTTGGTTGAATATTATTTTAAAGAAGACTATAGTCCTGAATAAAGCTTGTAGCCTGGGATCCTTGACTTCAAGGCTCAGACCTGTATCCAGTGGCCCTTCTTCAGAGATTACTTCAGAGATTACTTTGGTTGTGACCATCTCAATTCTGCCCTGTGGTAACCCTTTCAGTCAGCCTAGATAGCTCTTCCACCATTAAGGAAGATAGTATTAGTGAAAATTCCTCTGAAGAAAACAAGGCAAAAAGAAGTTCTAAAGATCAACAGTGTTGTTACAAGGTGATAATTCAGCTCTCAACTTGGTAAAGGTATCAATAGGGTTCCCACTTTATGTATTATAGCTTGCTAGAAAAAATAGGATATTGAAAAAAAAATTCTGAGGGAATAAATTGCATTGTAAGATCCTACTCAAAATAATCCATAATAGCATCTAGATATAGGTAAATATAAATAGATCAGCTTTATTCTTGGTTTGATGTAATAGTATTTCTACTTGTCATTTATATAATTTGCAAGCTCCTTTGAGAGTTTCCTTGAGGCCAAAAGGTGAAGTGAAAAGCTAATAATCACAAACAAATTGCTAATACTCCAGCTAACAGATGGAAATGTCATTTCTCTCATATAGACTATTTCTTGAATAGAATGTTAGATGTTAGGGAGACGAATTACAGCTCATTCTTCTTGATTTATTTATTTCAATTTCCCTCTCCTCTTTCCTTTAATTATAAAGCAAAAGAAATGAATGGAAAAATATCCTCTGGAGTTTTGGTGTTTTTTTAAAAGCGAATAAAAAATATAAATGGATATATCTAATGTTAGCAAACACTAAACATTTCAAGATCCAAATGCAGTACTTCTATCCAGGATTAGTTATATACAAAGTAATTTGTAGATTGATTGATTTGTATTTAGTTCCTATTTCGCCATTTTTGAAGGGATTGTGGGATTCGTTGTTTAGTTTGGAAATAAACCATCACCAGTCAAAACTTCCAAAAGAAAATAATAGTAATTTTATTCTTCACTTTGCAAAGAGGGTGGACTATGCACATGCAGGTACAGTGGACACACCCTAAATCAGGGGTGTTAAACTTGCATTGTCACAGCAGTGTCATGTGACATATCAGGAATGTTTTCCCATTCACTAAAGCGGGCGTGGGTGTGGCCAGCATCCGGCCTGCAGGCCGCGAGTTTAACTGCCCTGCCCTAAACCATAATTACCTTATATTCTCTATTGCTGTTACAAATTTACCTCCCACCTTTTCCTCTTTGGCTTAGAAATTATGATGTCACAATCTATCCAAAGCTTCTAAAGTGAATACTGTTAAGTCTGCATGAAGAGTCGGACGCGAGGAGTGCCAGCAAAGAGTTTATTAAGTGACTACAGCTCGAATGGACCCGTCCTGGCTTGGCTACGGCTGCCTCTTATAGCCTGCAGCCGTGGTTGCCAGCCAATGGGAGTGCAGGGTTTCTTCCCGCACTATTTAAACCAATACCATTTGACATTTTACAAGAACAGTTCAAATAAACCAATAACATTCAAACCTACATACATAACACCCCTCCCCACTAGGTTCAGTCCATACCAAACCCCAACCTATCTAATGTATTCCTTTAAATAGGTGGGGCTCTTACGTGTACGTTGAGACCTTCGTGGTTCAGAAGTTTTAACGTTCTCACCCAGTGAGAGGGAAATGTGTCTGCTGACATTTCCCTGTTGGGACTTCCTGTGAAAGGAGACCCTGTTAGACTGTTAGAATCTGGTCTCTCCTCCCAACCCATCTCCATTCCAATGTCAGCACCCAAGTCAGGTAGTGATGTGCAATCTTCCACTTCTGAGGATGGATCTTGGCATTGTGACAGGGTTCGGGATGGTTCCTGTCGCAATGGCTTGTTACACATGGGGTTGATTCTTGCTTGCTGATTTTCCTCCTGTTCCTCCTTCCCCCTAGAGAGACATCAGGTGAGGGACCCAGAGAGAGACAGGGCGATGTTCCTGAGGGAACCTGGATCTAAGTTGGTCAATGTGCCTGCTCCAGAGGAGGCCATCCTCTGTTTGTACCCTGTAAGAACGAGGGCCAGTGATGTGAGTTATTTCAGCAGGAATCCAAAGGTTCACCTATAAGGTTCCTAGCATATACAGAATCTCACACTGAAAGAACGAACTTTGGAAGTGGAATCAGTGGTGCGTTGGGTGCGTAAGTGGGATGAAGGCGGTCAAGGGAAGACCTAAGTTTCCTACCCATCAACAACTCTGCTGGGGACAAGTTATTTGATGGGCTAGGAGTGATGTGCTGAACACTAAGAAGCTTTTCAAGCTTCTCAGTGATATCCCTAGGACCCAGTTGCTGAAGCTTCTCCTTGGTAAAACATACCATGCGTTCAGCCCAGCCATTAGCCGAAGGGTGCCCAGGGGCAGTGAGGGCATGTCTGATACCCTGTTGTGCTAGAAAGGATTCAAAAATGTTAGATGTGAATTGAGGGCCATTGTCAGAGACAAGGACATCTGGTAACCCATGGGTCACAAACAATTTTCTGAGCTGCTTGATGACAGCCTCAATTGTAGTGGAAGTCATGGGAATTACCTCTAGCCATTTGGAATATGCATCTACTATAACTAGAAAAGTGTGCCCTCTCGTAGGGCCTGCAAAATCAATGTGGATTCTAGACCATGGGCCCCTAGGACATTCCCATTCCTGTGTGGGGGTGAGAGGTGGAGCAGGCCTGACTACCTGGCAATTGGGACAAGATGCTACCCAGTTTTCAACCATTTTGTCAATACCTGGCCACCATACATAACTCCTGGCCAAACCTTTCATCCTTACAATCCCAGGATGACCCTCATGTAACATTTCCAAAACCTCCCTTTGCAGTTTTGCAGGAATAACCACCCTGTTACCCCACAAAATACATCCTCTTAATACAGATAATTCAGTTTGCCGGGACTTAAAAGGTTGGGCAAGGTGAGGTAGATCTTGAAGAGGCCAACCTTTCTTAATCCAGCCTATAACAGGTGCCAACACAGCATCTTTGGCAGTCTCTCTGGCAATCTCAGCAGCATGGACTGGAAGCTTAGCAACAGTCTCTAGGAAAAAGGTGTGAGTTTCCAGTTCAAAGTCCTCCTTGTGGCAAGGTAGTGGGCAACGACTCAGTGCATCAGCATGTCCAATGTCCTTGCCAGGCCTGTGAATCAGTTTGTATGAATAGGCTGCAAGAAATTCAGTCCATCTCAGCATTCTTGGTGACAGGATAGTAGGTGTAGGTTTGTCTCCTGCCACAATGCCTAATAAAGGTTTGTGATCTGTAACAATGGTGAATGACCTGCCATACAGATATTCATGAAATTTCTTAACAGCTGCAACAACTGCTAATGCCTCCTTGTCCAGTTGGCTATAATTCCTCTCTGCTTTGGACAAAGTGCAGAGTAAAATGCAATAGGGCTTCCCTTCCACTGGGAAGCCTGTGACTCAAACCCCCACTCCAAAAGGGGATGCATCACAAGTCAGAATAACAGGCAAATGCTCACAGAATTGTATCAATACAGCATCAGATGTGATTAGTCTCTTAATACTGTTAAATGCTGATTGTTCCTTCCTCCCCAGATCCAAACAGCCTTCTTATCAAGCAGGCGATGTAAAGGCTCAGCAATGGATGCTTTGTGAGGTAGAAACATGTGATAAAAGTTAATAAGTCCAAGGAAGGCTTGTAAGTCTGTCTTGCATCTAGGTTTAGGGGCTTCCTTGATTGCTTTAACCTTGGCATCAGTAGGGTGGATGCCATGCTTGTCAATCATGTACCCCAGGAACTCAACTCTGTCTGTTTTGAGTGTGCATTTGTCTTCCTTGACTTTTAAACCCGCTTTTCTGAATCTGGTAAGGACTTCTCTGAGTCTCTCTTGAAGCTGAGTGTCATTTTCAGCAGAGATTAACACATCATCAAAGTAAGGCACTACCCTGGCAGTCCTTGGAGCATCCTTTCCATAAGGCTTTGGAAGATGCCTGGTGCCATGCTTACTCCAAACTGTAACCTTTTACATTTGAAGGCACCTCTATGAGTCACAATGGTTTGGGCCTCTGCAGTGGCATCATCAACTGATAGTTGTTGATATGCCTGGCCAGATCAATTTGGCAAAGACTGTACCCCTGCCAAGTGAATGTAATAAATGATGCACCACTGGAACTGGATATGCGCTCTGTTGAAGGGCATGGTTCAATGTCCCCTTATAGTCCCCACAGATTCTCACTGACCCATCAGTCTTGACTGGTGTGACTATGGGTGTTTCCCATCTGGAGTGGTCAGTAGGCTCTAAAACCCCTTGAGCAATAAGTTTATCTAATTGTGCATCAATTTTTTCCTTTAAGGCAAATGGGACCCTTCTGGGCTTTAAACGAATTGGGGGCACCTTGGGGTCTAGGCTGAAAGCAATAGGGGTCCCCATATACTTGCCCAGTCCTTCGCTGAAGACCTCTGGAAACTCAGACTTCAAGGACTCCTCCCATTCAGAGCTGCTCACATGATTGATGCCAGTCACCTCGATGCCTAGTGGCTTGAACCACTCAAGTCCCAGCAAGCTTGGGCGATCCTTGTCCACGATGGTCAGAGGCAAACGTTTGGTGTGGCCTTTAAACTGCACGTTGAAATCTCGCTCCAACTACTGGAATCTTGTTCCCTTGGTAGTCTTTAAGAGTCAGTGCTTGCTTCTGGAAATGCTTCTTCTGAATGTTGGGAAAGAGTCTGTGGATAGTATCCCAGGACACCATAGATAAATAAGAGCCTGAGTCCACTTCCATTTGGCAAGGCCTTCCTTCAATAAACACCTTCACGTGTACTTTTCTGCTTTTTAAGGGTGAAGAATGACCAATAGTGATTGTTTGGTGAGTTTCATTCTTGCCATTTGCTTGAAATTAGCCCCATCTTTTCAAGGAAATTGTTGGGCTTAAAGTCTTTGTCAGGAAATTTTTCCTACTAGGTGGAGTTCTGGATGATTTGCAGACTCTGGCTATGTGACCCCGTTTCTCAGCAACGAGGCAGATGGAGTCAAAGAACTTGCATTCATGCGGGGTGGCCCCACAGCCTCTGCAATAGAATCCTTGCCTGTTTTTCCCAGAGTCTTTTCTCTTCTTCTCCATTCTGAGTCTAAAATCCCCTCCTCTGCCTCACTGCCATCTGAATCAGAGTCTATTTGTTCGCAATGGGCTGTTGTGGATTTTTCCACATCAGAATGGCTTGAGGCCTGGCTTGAGGCCTTGTTAATCTTTTCATGGCCGCTGCTGAGGACTTGGTGGCTTCCGCTGAAACAGCTTCTTCAATGGCCTCTTTAAACGTGATCTTAGGTCTCATTAACAGTTTGCTTTGTAAGACCTTATCTTTTAGGCCTAAAAACAAACGATCGCATGGCCTCTTCTAAGTTGGTAAAGTCACAAGCACCCCCAATGTCCCTTAAACTTGCCACGAAGTCATTAACATTCTTGCTTTCCCCTTGATCCCGACGGTAAAATTCGTGTTCTTAATGAGGCACGATACTTGTGGCGTAATGGGATCTTAAAAGTTTCTCTAAATTGGGCCATTCCATTACCTTCAGCTCTGCAGCTCCGCTAACGCCGCCATTTTGAAGACTGCTGGACCGCAGTGCGTGAGAAATACTGCCCTCTTCCGCCTCTCGGGGATGTCGGCGAGGTCGTTTCCTTCCAGGTACATCTGGAAGCGATCTGCATACGATTCCCAGTCTTCCGCCGCCGGATCGAAGGGGCTGGGGGTGTTCAGCGCAGCCATCTCGCTCTGTTGCTTGTTCTTCGTGTCGTCTTCTCTTCAGGGAAATCCCACCCTCGTCACCAGTGTTAAGTCTGCATGAAGAGTCAGACGCGAGGAGTTCCAGCAAAGAGTTTATTAAGTGACTACAGCTCGAATAGACCCGTCCTGGCTTGGCTACAGCTGCCTCTTATAGCCTGCAGCCGTGGTTGCCAGCCAATGGGAGTGCAGGGTTTCTTCCCACACTATTTAAACCAATACCATTTGACATTTTACAAGAACAGTTCAAATAAACCAATAACATTCAAACCTATATACATAACAAATACATTATCTCCACCCCTGATTACATCTCCCACCATTCTAATTCTACTCCCCTGCCCTTATTTATGAATTACCTTTTATGGTTCTAGTTCCTAGGGGTTATTTCTACAGCAACTATCATATCAGCAAATTCTGGTTAAGATTGGTTTTTAGCATAGCAGAGGCCTTCCTGTGTACAATTCTCAAACTTCAGCCCTAGTTTATGAGATTAGAAATGTATACAATGCATTTTCTTCACAGGCTAGCATGTCTTTTTACCATTCTGTAAAAACAATAAGCTCTGTTTCCCACATTTATGAAAGTGAATTTCCTACCTAGAACAAGAATATCCTGGTATTTAAGATGCAGTGTGGCTCTGAAATTGCATTTAAAAGACTGAACTATTTTATCTTTTGGTAGATTCACTTCCAGAATGAGCTGATCCTGGGATGCTGGATCAGTCCCATCCTGGAGAACAAACAAACATAATATCCTGAGAACCATCAGAATCTTCCACTATCCAGAACATGTATATACATTAGGGTTATATAATTAAGAAAGCTTTGTAATAAAGTAGTACATACCTCTTTATTTTAGTTTGTGATATCACTCTTCTGTCCTTTATGGCCTGCTATTTTTTTTTAAAGTCATTCTGCTGAAATGAATGGGAACATCATGACTGTACTGACTAATTGACAGAGATGATAGGTAACTTATCCAAAAGTGACTAGGATGCTGTCTTTTTAATTTGTGTGTGCGTGTACGCATGTGTGTGTGTTTAAATGATTTTTAATTTGATTCAAAGAATTGCTTTCTAACCTTTCTTCAAAAAGGCCAAGGATTTTATTCTGATGGTTATTGAAAGATGTCCCTGCACTTTGTTTTTTTAAAATTTACATTTATATGCCACCCTTCTCCGGAGACTCAGGGCAGCTTACAATCTTTAGAGCACAATCCAATGTGCTCAGCAATAGCCTTCGTTCTATTGTATATGCCTGCTTATTACTAGGGCTTTTTGGTCCCCCCCAAGAGGCATTTTTACAAAGTCAGCTTATTGCCCCCAACAATCTTGGGTCCTCAATTTACCTACCCCGAGAGGATGGAAGGCTGAGTCAACCTTGAGCCTGGTGGGATTCGAGCCTGCACTAATTGCAGGCAGCTGGAATTAAGTGCTAGGCGTTTAACAGCCTGCACCACCAAGGCTCTTGCACTTGAACTTTTATTCTGCAGTCACCTCTCCAGAAGTCTACAGCATCCATGGCTTCCACTATTTCAATGAAATCCAAGAGGACAACTCAGGGGGGAAATCCTCCTGTGGGTGTTTTCAGATCAAAAAGTAGAGCCAGCCAGAAAGCTTATAGATTGATCAAAATGCATAAAGTAACAAATCTTGCACAAAGGTACTTTTTTTTCCCCAAGAGACAACTGGACTTTCTGGTTTTTCTTTGAATAGGTTTTGCTTCTCATTCAAGAAGCTTGTTCAGCTCTGACTGGATGGTGGGGAATAAACAAATTGGCTTCAACAGTTTGCTGAAAGAATGCAAGTGACTAGTTGTCTGAAAGGAGTATAAATCCTTCCATTCCCCACCAGAAAGTCCAGTTACCTTTTTTGAGGGGGGGACATCTTTGGGATAATCATGACCTGGATGACTGAAAATCTCCATAGACATTCACCATCTTGCAGAGACAAAGCAGAATGAAAAGCAGCGAGAAAAATAACATACCCAAAAACAGTAGAAAAAAATGTTCAGGAAATGAAAGATAAATTTCACTGTTGAAATAGCCCAAAGATCATCCTGACATGATCTCATTTTATAATACTGTATCTTGAGATACAGTACCTAGAGGGAAACCATGTGAGATCAGATTATCTTCTTAGTGCAGGGCATGGCCATGTTCTAATGAAGTTTCTTGTATTTTCTATCCATGTTGCAGGATATTTCTTAATATTGTCCCATACCATCTCACAGGGAAGTGAAGCTGGAAATATATAAATTCTGCCAGGCAAATTCATGGTGATGTTGATAAGGACGGTTGTTTCTCAAGGAACATGATTATATCACAGAGCATTACTCCCTGTTGACATGAATATTTGACATCATTAGCATTTGAGAGAATGCGGTAGTCAAAACCAGCAATTGGTCACAACTGCAACAGAAAAGTTTTTCAACTTAGTGATTTCGACATTAAGATTAACATCAGTATGAATTATGGATACACCGGGAAAAGTGGATGAAAAATCCACATGGCTTAAGCGAAAATCAGATAGTTCAGCTTGATTCTGCTTTAGCCCCTATATTTAGTACTATACACTATGGAAATAGAGTATTAGCACAGGTAGTCCTTGACTTACAACATTTCATTTGGTATCCATTTGAAGTTACAATGGCACTGAAAATATTTATTTATTTATTTATTTCTCTCTCTCTCTCTCTCTTTATTTATTTATTAAACTTATATGCCGCCCAACTCCCAAAGGACTCCAGGCAGCTCACAGCAAAAAAAGCACAAAAGAATTACATTAAAAACAATTAAAAACAATTAAAAAACAACAAACAACAGAAGGGCTGGACCTCGCTAGATCTCATTCATGAGATCAACAGCCCCATGCCTACCGGAAAAGCCAAGTTTTGACTGCTTTGTGGAAGGCCAGTAGGGTGGAGGCAGTCGGGACCTCGGGAGGTAGCTGGTTCCAGAGAGCCAGAGCAGCCACAGAGAAGGCCTTCACCCACGGCCCCACCAACTGGCATTGTTTAGCTGACGGGACCCGGAGGAGACCGACTCTGTGGGATCTTACCAGTCGCTGGGAAATACAGGGTAGGAGACGATCCTGGGGATAATCTGGTCCTGAGCCTTTTAGGGCTTTATTTAATAGTGACCTGTGATAGTTTTTCACATTGATGACCATTGCAGCATCCCAATGGTCATGTGAGTTACATTCAGATGCTTGACAACTGACTCATATTTATGACGGTTGCAGTGTGCAGGAGTCATTTTGTGACCTTCTGACAAGCAAAGTCAATGGAGAACTCAGATTCATTTAACAACCATGTTACTAATTTAACAACTGCAGTGATTCACTTAACAAATGTGGCAAGAAAAGTCATGAAATGAGACAAATTCGCTTAACACATTTTTCACTTAACAGCATAAATTTTGGGCTCAATTGTGGTCATAAATTGAGGCCTACTTGTAGATGATATAAGCAGAAGATTTTTTTTTTAAATTGCAATCTTGCCAGTCAGGTGGCATTTTTACTGCAATTACTGATACCAGCAATGGCTATTATTGCTTTGCAATAATACAATGATTTTGTTAACAACGCATTGTTGTGGTTCTTAAAACATGTACATAAGTCAGTTATTCTTTTACTTGCACACCAAATATTTACAAATATAGCTGATATTTTTCTTCTTCAAAAGCAAAATCCATTATATGCTGACTGAGAACGCCGCAAGTGTATGATTTCAAATTTAGAAAGAACAAATGCTTTCTAACAATATTAGCTTTCAAATTACAATTTTAAAAAAGGAAAAAAAACTTAGTAAGCAAATTATTAATTACTATACTGCATTTGTTAATCTGATGTAAAGCAACATAGCAATTATTAAGATTCTGCAGGCATTTCTTCCTTAGATCCCATAATTATGATATCTCTTGAAGTAATCTGGTTTGGAGGAACATGAAATGCATTTGATTTTTCTGGGGTGGGGAAAAGCAACCTTCCATTTCAGTCCCTTGATGCCTTCAAAACATATTTTGGAAACTGTTTTGAAACAAAGGATGCTAAAGTTTAAACTTAATTTGGAGATTCTGACACCATAGAATCTCAGAGGAAGGCAGAAACTTTGTTTAGTTGAAGAAAATAAGTAGCTATGCATAAGAATATATGTTTAGGGTGACAAAAAAATAACCCCACCTTATTTCTTCAGAAGTTCTATTTTCCCCAACAGATCTGATCAGCAATTAAGAACAGAATGTGTTCTGTGGTTGTGTGCAATGAAGAGTATGGAACATATAGAGGCTATATAGATCTATTTTAAACCCTATCAACAGCTGTGACTAACAGAGATGTTATGCTTATTAACTGTACCAGACACAGAAGCTCACACTACTGAGGTTGTTAGAACACAGACATAGCCAGGCAAATATCACCCCACAGTCAGGGAAACAAATTACTGGGAGATTGGGCAAAGTCAGCCGTCTGCAAACTTAAGGAGCAAAATAGCCCAGAGCCACACAGTAATCATTCCAGCCAAAGAGAAAGAAGAAGAAAGCAAGCAGGAGTGAAGCTCAGTGCAAGGCTTTGAGAAAGCCATGTAGTTCTCAGAAGGACCCAAGTGAAATGCTAGCTTTGCTTCTTGACAAATTGAAGCCAAAAATAACCATTAATGAGAAGCTTACTGGGATGGGAGAGCAGAAGCGATAGGTACGTGTGTGACAGAAATGCAAACTGAGGCAAATCCTTCTGCAATTGCAAAGCACAGTTGCATAAGTCCCAGTGTCCTGTCACTCAAAGTGTCTCTAGCCTGAAGTGTATCTTCTACCTTCTTTATCAAAGCTATAATTATGCTGTCCTGAAGGTTCAGACAGCAGTCTCCTTGTATCTGATCATGCTCAGACTTTCTCTTCCTGGAAGGGAAGAAAAGGATGAGATCTCTGCCCCCGGAAAACAGAATAACAGAGAAGGAAGTCAAAACAGTGTTTTTGATTCAAGCTGGCATTCCTTGGATTGATCCAGATCATACCTCCCACTTCTTTCTTTAGAACTTATTCTGTATAAATTTAAAATAATGACTCAGGTTCTGAGCGCTCAGAATTAAAGACCCATCAAAGTATGCATTTTAGCATTAAATGAATCTTAAGGTAGTTCCATTCATAGAGGTAATACAGGTGAAACTCGAAAAATTAGAATATCATGCAAAAGTTCATTTATTTCAGTAATGCAACTTAAAAGGTGAAACTAATATATGAGATAGACTCATTACATGCAAAGCAAGATAGTTCAAGCCACGATTTGCCATAATTGTGATGATTATGGCTTACAGCTCATGAAAACCGCAAATCCACAATCTCAGAAAATTAGAATATTACATGCAATCAATAAAACAAGGATTGTACATAGAACAATATCGGACCTCTGAAAAGTATAAGCATGCATATGTACTCAGTACTTGGGTTTGGACCCTTTTGCAGCAATTACTGCCTCAATGGGGCGTGGCATGGAAGCTATCAGCCTGTGGCACTGCTGAGGTGTTATGGAAGACCAGGATGCTTCAATAGCAGCCTTCAGCTCTTCTGCATTGTTCAGTCTCATGCCTCTCATCTTTCTCTTGGCAATGCCCCATAGATTCTCTATGGGGTTCAGGTCAGGTGAGTTTGCTGGCCAGTCAAGCACAGTAATCCCACGGTCATTGAACCAGGTTTTGGTGCTTTTGGCAGTGTGGGCAGGTGTCAAGTCCTGCTGGAAAATGAAGTCAGCATCCCCATAAAGCTCATCTGCGAAGGAAGCATGAAGTGCTCCAAAATCTCCTGGTAGACGGCTTCATTGACCCTGGACTTAATGAAGCACAGTGGAACAACACCAGCAGATGACATGGCTCCCCAAATTAACACAGACTGGAAACTTCACACTGGACTTCAAGCATCTTGCAGTGTGTGCCTCTCCATTCTTCCTTCAGAATCTGGGTCCTTGGTTTCCAAATGAGATGCAAAAGTTGCTCTCATCAGAAAAGACGACTTTGGACCACTGAGCAACAGACCAGGTCTGTTTTTCTTTAGCCCAGGTAAGACGCTTCTGACAACATTTGAAGCCCATGTCCAGGATCCGTCTGTGTGTGGTGGCTCTTGATGCACTGACTCCAGCCTCAGTCCACTCCTTGTGAAAGTCCCCAAAACTTTTGAATGGCCTTTTCCTGACAATCCTTCCAGGCTGCGGTCATCCCTGCTGCTTGTGCACCTTTTTCTTCCACACTTCTTCCTTCCACATAACTTTCTATTAATGTGTTTTGATACAGCACTTTGGGAACATCCAACTTCTTTTGCAATTACCTTTTGAGGCTTTCCCTCCTTATGGAGGGTGTCAATGTTGGTTTTCTGCACAACTGTCAGGTCAGCAGTCTTTCCCATGATTGTGATTCCTACTGAACCAGACTGAGAGACCATTTAAAGGCTCAGGAACCCTTTGCAGGTGTTATGGCTTAATTAGCTGATTAGAGTGGGACACTTTGAGCCTAGAATATTGCACCTTTGCACAATATTCTAATTTTCTGAGATTGTGGGTTTGGGGTTTCCATGAGCTATAAGCCATAATCATCACAATTATGGCAAATCACGGCTTGAATTATCTTGTTTTGCATATAATGAGTCTATCTCATATATTAGTTTCACCTTTTAAGCTGCATTATGGAAATAAATGAACTTTTGCACGATATTCTAATTTTTCGAGTTTCACCTGTATATTATCTTTGGCTCCCCAACTGTATCAAGCACAGAAAGAAACCAACTTGTTCAATCCAGAATTTCATTCTGTTTTATTTATTTTCTAGAGCTGAGGACGATGAAGTAAATATGGATACATCATTGCTTTCTAGCGGCAATTCTGGATGCCATCTAATATTTCTGATTATTGGGGTATAGTTGAATAGCCTGTATTTTCTGAACTGTATCTTTAGCAGAGATCATGCCTGCTCTTTGTTTATATTTTAATCAAATATTGAATTCAGTAGTAAAGAGTTTATTTGCTCTCTGAATTTTCTCTAGAGGTGGCAATATTTCTAGAATAAGTTTCATAAATCCAGCAACAAATCTCAACCAGTTTTCATTAGCATAACAATTCATGCCTCAATCTTAAAAATGTGACATATTATTTCTCCAAATATTTGTAGTCTGAAACTTGACAACATGATAATAAATACAGGAGCATCGTGGCTGAAAACCCCACATGGACTTTGCATACTTCAGACCTTTGTGAGCAGATCTGGCTGCATTATTAGGAGGCTGATTGCAGAGTTAATAAAAGAATTATACATTTTGGATTATTTCATTATGATGACCAAGATGCAGGAAGAGCCATCACAAAACAACTTGTACTGAATACTAGATAACTTGATTGCTTGGATCCTAGGTCTTCAGTCTGGCAACAAAATGCCAATTCTGATTCCAGGGAACCTGCTAAAATTGCTTTTATTGGAATGAATTGGACCAGACTTTGCAGCAACACAAACACCTGTTGTTTGAAGTGGGTATACAATTTATCTTGCTGGAAGTCAGGTAGATTGAGTTGAATGAAAGGGCACTATTGGAAACTGAATAAAAACAGATGTTACATTTCTAAAAAGGGGCGGGGGAGAGCTTATGCTCAGGAAGCTGCATTTTAAAAATCCAAATCAGAATAATTTATGTTTCAAAACAAAAGCAGGATTCAAGATATTTAAAACAAATGGTCTGGGACAATTTATGTTAGCCACTATATATCCCAAAGGAAGATGCATACAAAGACTCTATATGTTGCAAACATAAACAATTTAAATTTATTTTGTTGATTTATTTTAACAAACAAAAATGACCATCTGACAAGAATTTCCAAAATGGCAATAAACCACACTGCCAATTTTTGACAGTTATGGTTAAAGTGGACTCTGGGGCTGCCCAAGAGCAGCTGCCCACCCCATGTTAGGAGGATTTTCTGCTTCAGGTGCCAAAATAATTTGCCACTGCTTGAGTATCTTGCAATTTGACCAGAGGATGTCATTTGCTGCTTTGCTTAAGGCAATAAAACGTGTCAACAGCACATATTGATTGCTAGCAGTCATAGCTCAGTAAGCAAAATATGGAAACATTTTGGGCTAGGTAGAGTTATCTTTCATAGACTGCTACTTCAGTTCAAGAGTGCCTCTTGCTCCTCATATAGAGACCTGGCACAAGATTTGATGAGTCAGCCTGGGTAATTCTTACCTACCACTTTTCTGAAGCAGGGAGATAAAAAAGAGAATAATAATAGTAATAGTTATAGTAATAATAATAATAATAATAATAATAATAATAATAATAGCCATACCTGGTGACAGCAGAATCAACAAGAAACAACTTGAAAAAATCACCAGATATCATGACTTGAAAATGGAACTGCAGAGACTGGCATAAACCAGTGCAGGTAGTTCCAGTGGTACTTGGCCCACAGGGTGCTGTGCCTAAAGACCTAGGCAAGCACTTAAAAACAATTGGCGCTGACAAAATCACCATTGGTCAACCTTACTGGGATCTGCTCGCATAATCAACCGATACCTAAACGCTTGGGAAATGTTTGACTAGTGATTTGTGATACAAAATCCAGCATAGTTATCTCGTTTGCTGTGTAGACTGTCATTTTTGTATATTATTATAATAATAATAATAACAACAACAACAACAACAACAATAAAGTTTAGTTTTTGCACATTGAGCACGAAGTTCAGAAACAGCCTCCATGTGGAAACAAAAGTACTTATGTTCTTTTCCTTAACCAAAGTAATGAGTTTTGCCATTTCAGCTAACTCCATCAACTTCTGCAACCATTTTTCTATGGTAGGAATTGAAGTGTCCTTCCATTTTTGCACATACATACATAATCTTGCTGCTGTCAACATATATATAGTAACAACATTTCAATTTTGTCTCAGTTCTTTTTCCATTAGGCCCAAAAGGAAAAGTTCTGGTTTCACTTTTATCTCCATTTTCCAAAAGAATAATGTATTAAAATATGAATAATACTCCTTTTTTTGTTGCTTTATCACATACCCACCATAGATGATAAAAAGTCCTTTCATTGCTTTTACACTTCCAACATTCATTTGAGATACCTTTATACATTTTAGATAACTTATCTGGTGTTAAATACCAATGATACAGTACATCATCTTACAGAAATTTCCTTTTAGATCAAACTTCACCCTAGTTTTCTAAGAGATCCCATGCCATCATGAAACATAGGAACTACCTTATCCACCTATTCAACATGATCTAAAATGGCTGGGCATTCCATTATGATGCCCTACTCGTGGCATATATGAGGGGAAGTGTCATTGTATACATTATCAAAATCATGCTATGCAGATGACTATAATCTGCACAATTTTATCATGGTTTCGACTGAATGCCTAGGGCCATACCATGGTTCAGTTATGAACAGATGCATGTTATTGATCCAACATAAGCTGGATAAAGACTTTCTTTGTAAGACAGCTAAAAGATGCTAGTTTTATTGTTAAAGGGAAGTCAGATATAGTCATTATCTTGAGCACTCTTTTTTTTTCCTGTCCTTTCATCTTTCAGTACAGTGGCAAACAGATTAGGAGAGCTTTTTGGCTTTATTATTGTTGAATAAGGAAATCAATGTAGGTTTTTTTTAATGTAATTTTGAAAAGAGCCCCAAACAAAACATTCAGAGAGAGAGAGAGAGAGTCCCTTCTATCAACTTTCAATGGCTTTCCTCATGATTGCTTCAGAGAACAGTAAAAGTTTTATGTAAGTGGGCCACAAATGAGCTTTCTTGGGACTGACTTTCACAATCATATCCAGTGTGCAAACTATAGTGCCGTGGGAAGGTCAGCATCCTCTTGCACTATTTTTTTTTTGCTCAGTTGAAAAATCTCTTGAAAAACCATGTTGGCTGCATCAATCCAGAAACCAACACATGAATGCATCATGGATCAGAATGCTGTCTTGATTGTGACACTATCTCCAGATTGGAGAGGTTGGACTAGATGACCTACAAGGTCCCTTCCAACTCTGATTATCTGTTATCTGTTAGATGGCTCTCTCATTCAGCAGATCTCACCTTTCCACCCTCCTCCCCAGTTCATCAAGTATCTAGCATTCAGAAATGGAGATTCAAAGCCTTGTTTATATTATTTATTATAATTTTTAACTTTCTCTTCCACTTCTGTGAACAGTGAACAATCTCTATGTGGAGGGTTTTATTTAGACAAAACTTCATCCTCTAGAAAGAATTCACTTTTTGAGATGAATGCTTATCTATATGTTAGACACAGACAGAATGGTTGGATTCCATTATGATTTTTTAAAAACCTTTCCTGCAGGAGATTAAAATAAACTTAATCAGGACAGAAAACATTGTAAAATTATAGCAAAATGATTGTGTATCAGAAGCTTAATACAAACATTCCAGGTTAAATATTTTCATAAATTACCTTTGTGCCACATAGGAATGAATAATTATATCTTTCCTCATGTTGCTCAATGGTCTTCTGGCATAATGGTGGTATCATTATAAGAATGGGACATACAATTTAAAGGCAAAAGTTATAAAAATTGATATTTGCTCATTAATAACCATTTAAAGTGTGACAGGCTGTAATAGTTTTTGACCTTTTTTATGCTTGCTTGCCCTACAATAGTTGTGAAATTATTAGGGACTGACAGCTATAAATAAAATTAAAAATGGGATTTGGCATCTCAGAAGTCCTTATTCTTTTTTTCATCAATGTTGCTGGAAAAATTGATGATGTCAAGCAAAAATAATTGCAAGCTGCAGAGTCTGTCAGTTATATTTTTTAAAAAAAAACCCGAAGAAGCACTGAAGTGAAATTAGATTCCAACTAAAATACAACTCATATTCAGAAATTCTTGTTTATATTGTACCATCATTTCAACCATTTAAAGCATATGATGTCCTCACAGAACTCCTATATATTCTTGGCACAAAAATTGGGCTTATTTGGTATATCATACTCATTTCTTAAACTTTAATCTCATAATATAGCAAAGACAGATTACCTAGCACAATCACAATATTTTTTTTAAAGAAACTGCTATTTTTCTTAGGTCAAAGTATAAAGAATAAAGAAGCATTCAGAAGAAAATGGCAGCCAGTTCAAACATTTAGTAAATTTTATACAGTAAATAGTCTAAATTGCACCCTGTATATTGCTAATATGGATGCTAGATGGGGTGGACCAGGTTCTAGTCTTTCCTTAGTGACTTTAGATCAACTATTCTCTTTCCGTCTTAGAACAGGAAGTCAAAAAACTTTTATTTACTAACTTGTACTAGATCACCATAGTAGATTAGGGTCCACAGTTTTCAAAGAAGTGCATTTCTTTGAAAACACACACACACACACACACACACACAAAGGGAAGAGGAAATGCACTTCAAGATCATCTTCTGCTCCTTCTTCATGCTTGCATGTGTCATAATGCTCAGAGTTTAAAGTTATCTTGAATAGCTATGTAGCCTCCATTCCACTGTTTCTTCTGTCTTTTCCTGTACATTCAGTAACTTCTCAATTTGCTAGGAGGGACAGATGACAGTGGTAGGTAGAAAAAAATCTTATCTCATAAGTGTCGGATGATGAAACCTTTTAAGTATGTTATGAACTTTCCTGAGAGCAAGAATATGATCTGAGGAAGGATTGTTGAAAGTTTTTGTAAATGTGACAGAACAATTTCTTGATAGAAAATATGTTATAGTGGTAGACAAAGCCCAGCATCTAGTTAGCTACATCCTACTTGGAGGAGAATTAAAGAACACATGTTTTGTCCATGTGTGCCTCAGAAAAAGGCTAGCAGGAAGATTAGAAATTTCTAAGGAAAAAGCAGGCAGAATGATTGACAAAGAGGGTCTAAAGCAGTGGTTCTTAACTTATCACCCCAAGGGCATTTTGTTTTCAGGGGCGATAGAACGAAAAGGGGCGATGGGGGGCAAAGGAACGGAAGGGGGGTGATGGAGGGAGATATATTGGGAGGGAGAGAGAGAGAGAGAAGCAGTGGCACGTTACGCGGCCATGGCCACGCTCGACACGCCTGCCTCTTAGCCGCTCTGCTGGCCCCTTGGAGATGCTAAGAGGCGGCAGGTGTCTGCGCCAGCCCTGCACATTCACCCATTGACTAGTAACGCCCGAGCTGGCGCTCCAATGTGGAAGAGGTGTGTGTTATGCCGCGTGGCTGCTGCTCGACACGCCCCCTGTCACCTATTAGTGTCCCCAAGGCCAGCCAGCAGAGGGCGCTAAGGCAGGCATTGCCGCCGGCTCTGCTGTTTCATCCATTTTGGTGCCGGCCGAGCTACTAGTCAATGGGTGAATGTGCAGGGCTTGAACGCCTGCCGCTTTAGGTCCCTGGGGCCAGAGAGCGCTAAGAGGGGGCGTTAAGGCGCAGCCCTGCACATTCACCCATTGACTAGTAACGCTCCGGAGCCGGCACCAAAATGGATGAAACAGCAGAGCCGGCTGGTGCTCGAACGCCTCTGCCGCCCTTAGTGCCCTCTGCTGGCCCCTTGGCCTTAGGGACTCTAAGAGGTGACAGGAGGGTGGTGTGTCGAGCACAGCCATGGCGGCACATAACGACCACCTCTTCCACATTGGAGGCCGCTCCAGAGCATTAGTCAATGGGTGAATGCAGGCCGGTGCCTTGAACGCCCCTGCTGCCTCTTAGCACCGCTCTGCTGGCCCCCTTGGCCAGGGGAACGCTAAAAGGTGGGGGGCGTGCCGGCCCCTGCACATTCACCCATTGAGTAGTAATGCCCGAGCCGGCACCAAAATGGATGAAACAGCAGAGCCGGCGGTGCCTCGAACGCCCTCTGCCCCTTAGCACCCCTCTGCTGGCCCCTTGGGGATGCTAAGAGGTGGGGGTTTCAGGCCGCCCTGCAGGCTCACCCATTGACTGTAGCACCGCTCCGGAGCCGGTGCCAAAATGGGTGAAACTGCAGGGCCAGCCGGCGCCGAATGCCCCCTGCTGCTCTTAGTGCCCCTCTGCTGGCCCCCATGGGGACACTAAGAGGCGGCAGGGGAGCAGTTATGTTGGGGGAGGGGGGCGATGACAACTTCCTCAATGGCTCAAGGGGGCGATTCTTTCAAAAAGGTTAAGAACCACTGGTCTAAAGAATACATCCTTAATCCTCTATCTACACATCAGAAGAACTAGTGGGATTGGATGTCCGTTTCCAACAACAGGACCATCTTCAAAATCAGTGAAGAAAAGTTGAGGAAGAAAGAAAGGAATGTTGGACACATTTAACATGTATTCTAATAGTATGATATATTTATTTATTTGTTTGGTTGTTTGTTGAATTTATATAGAGCTATCCATCTCATGCATGTGATTCTGAACTGGGTAAAAAATTAAAACACAAAGCTAAACAATCAATATAATTGAAACACAATCATTACAAAAACAGGTTAAAAACAGCTTGGCAAGTATACGGTAACAACAAAAAGACAAGAGAGAGTATATTCTAAACTTATACGTAAAGTAGCTGAGTAACCTTAACGAAGTTCACAGTTCCATGGATCCCCAGGCCCAATGGCAAAACTAGGTTTTGAGGGCCTTCTTGAAATGGGATGATGGCAATAGCAATAGCACTTAGACTTATATACTGCTTCATAATGCTTTATGGCCCTCTCTAAGCAGTTTAGAGTCAGCATATTATCTCCCCCGCCAAATATGTGTCCCATTTTACCTACTTGGGAAGGATGGAACGATGAGTCATCCCTGAGGCAGTCAAGATCGAACTGCTGGCAGTCAGCAGAATTAGTCTGCAATACTACATTCTAACAGCTCTTCTGATCCTATACAATTCTATCCAGAATTCAAGAAGTAAGGCTCTTCAGTTGAATGGGACATAATCCTTGTTAAGTACATAGATGATTGTTGGAGGCATTCTCCTGAGTGGTTTTAAGAGGGATCTTCTCATCCTCTCCTTAAGGAAATTCACAATCTGTTAGAGATGTAGCAAAAACTATAGTAATTTTGTTTATACCAATAGATTCCTAGAATTATCCTGGTAAAAAAGAATGTCCAGGTTCTCTACATGTTATCTCTTTACTGCCACATTCTTCTTAATGCTTACTTAGTTGAGAGTATGTTCTACTGAACACAAATATAAATTATTTCTTAGTCAAACTGAGTATCATAAATGATGGTGCCACACACAACTTGTCCATTTTCTATTTAACATGTAGAAGAACCAGTAGAGATAACAGAACACAGGTGCAGGGGGTTAATAAGGGTGCCCAGATAACTTTTACAAATTCTTTCCTGAGTTTTGGAATGTGGACAGAGAAATCAGACGATTTCTTCAAATCTGTCTGGAATCTTCAACAAACTTTCAACGCAGGACTGTTCTTCATAGTGACAATTGTGATGCCATTAAAAAGCCTCATAAAAGAAATTTTCTGTTACTCTTTCCCTTGGGGTTCAATTGAAACTTGGAGAGTCGGGGAGGCTGCAAACTGTCAGAGTGATAGTTGTACAAGTAAACACTGGGCATTCATGCATATCCCTCACCCTCACCCATTAAGTCTAAGAGCCCCAACTCCTCCTTGAAATTAAAAGCAAAATGCTGTTTTTCTTCTGAAGCAAATGCTTTTTTCAACAAATTAAATGAGAATGGCTGGAAATAATTCAAATAAATACCTTTGCCAGACATTAAGACTAGACTATTAGGCAAAATTCTGAAACCTGCAACTGAGGAGGAACCTGAATTCAGCAACAGACATATCAAAAATAAAATAAAATAACACCCCAAATCTAGTTCCCTTCCTTTCACTAGAGATTATGTTTTTAAAAAACATGACCCTAAGGGGAACCTACATGCCAGCCCAATATCTGACATCTTTCACCTTCCCTAGGTTGAGGATGGACTTACTTCAAGTGTGACCTTATCATCCACTTTCTTGGTAGATAGATACCCAACTTCCCCTCCCTCATTCCCGGAATGGACTTGTCCATGCAATTCACAAGAAATCAAAATCAGCTACTAATGTACTGTAATTTTATCTTTTTTAATAAACTTTATTAAATTTTATTACATTAAACATAAAACATAATAAGAAAAAGAAAAAAAACATATAGACAAACAACATAAGACATAAAAACATTGAAAAGCCATTAAAAGTATATCGCTCAAAGACAACTACTTGTGGTGATAATTATATAACAATCATATGTGCAATAATAACAGATATTAACTTATACATAAACATAAATGTATTTTTGTTCTATCTATATTCTATATTTAATAATTACCTATCTTTACCCTGTCTCCGATCTATCCAACTATACCATAATTATACCTGTAATTTTAACAGGGATCTAAGGAACTCCTTCATGTTGTTTATCTTGTAACAACAAGATACATTGGTACACCAAGTTTTTACTTTGTGATCCCAATAACAATATCATCAATATTGCGGCCCAATTTTCCATGGCAGCAGTTCAAACACATCATTGAATATTGTACCTCTGATTATCTTCTATTTATTTTACAGGCTTTGATATCTCATTGTATAGCCACCATTAATAGCAATAAAGATTGTGCACGTATGTGTGTATGTGTAGGGCAGGGGTGTCAAACTCGATTTCATTGAGGGCCGCATCATCAGGGTTGTGTTTGACCTCGGGGGGGGACCAGGGTGGGCGTGGCCAATGTGGGCATGATCAGCTCGATTTCACTCATGTCAGGTGCACCTGCAGTGGCCCGAGAGCTGTGCCAGCAAAAATGGGCTCCCGAGCTCCATTTCTGCTGTAATGGCCTCCTGCAACCCTCTGCCATCAAAAACAGAGCTCGGGAGGATCGCATTTTGCTAGCAGAGGCACTGTGGGCTGCTCCTTTGCTGTTTCCAGGGCGGCCCCGTGGACCAGATCTAATCATCCCACGGGCCGGATCCGGGCCTTGACTTTGACACCCCTGATATAGGGGGTCTGGAAGAAATGAAGATGTTGGACATTGTGATATCTTTGGTCTGCAGTGCATCCAAGCACTCTTAAACAGAAAGGGGGTTCTGCCATTCCCTGGTCAATGTGGAGGAGAAAATGTCATTGTGGGAAGAGGGGAAGATGAAGAAAAGGGACAGCCTGGAGGAGAGAGGAATTGAGTAGGGAGGAAACCTGGCAGCTGAACACTCAAGATTATAGAAGGAAATCCCTTTGGCCAAATGTCTGTGAAGATCAAGGTCGTCTCAAAGGTCTTTCCCCTCCCCCAAAACAGCAACATGGACTGTTTCTTTCCTTGAGGAAGAAGGAGTTTTACTTCTCATCTAAGGAGCTTCATTGGTTCTGGCAGGATGGTGAGGGAAGGATTCATTCTGACAGGATTGGTTCAGTGTGTGTGTGTGTGTGTGTGTGTGTGTCATGGCACCTCCTTCCATCTTTTTTTGCCTTGCACTTTTTTCAGCCATGATCAAGCTTGATATTTAGCACCTTATGTTTTACAAGGCTGGCCATGCAAACTGTGTAGAAGATTGCTGTGCTATGTTAAGTGATGAAAGATTCACTTGCCAGGCCAGTCGGTTGATTATTCTATAGAAATAGAATCACTCTATTTTCTTTCTCGCACAGCAAAAAAATTTTTTAAAAAAATTGCTTACTGACTGAGAACATTTGTTGAGCTTGAATGCCATAAATCAAGGCAGCGGGGCTTTCCTTAAGAAGGCAGACTTCAGGCCCCCCAAGCTGTCCATAAGAGGCAATTATCTGAATCCATCTTTTATAAAATTCAAGTCTTAAAACAGAATGACAGCTCTTGCATAGAGGCACAAAGAAGCTCTGGTTTTATTACCATGTAGTTAAAGCCTCCTTATATATCTTTTTATTATTCAGGGCTGTTCTATATTGTTAACATTGATCTTTTCTATATTCCAAAAAGGGGATCACTTTTTTTTTTGTAATATTCTCACATTAAGGCAATATTAGCTGACATAATTCTTTCCCCATGTCAAAATTTCAAGCAATCTTCTTCTTCCTGCTGAACCTCTGGGCTTGACTCAGATGCCTCTTAAAATTTCCCAGCTGCCCAGTTTACTAACTTTCCCAGAACTAAACTTTTTTTTTTCCTTTGTCTTTTCTCCCTAAGGCTTCTTGGAATATATATGATATCCCATCAATTCAAGAGTATATGGCAAATGCATCATCAGAGCAATAGAGATTTAATGAGCTATGTTATAATACTTCACCAAAATATCGCTGATGGCATTCTGCTGTTGCATTGCACTCAAGCTGCATCAGGCAATTGTCCTATGAGGGCGATGTGGAGGTCAGGCAGATGACTGTGCTCCAATAGGAAAGAAAAGGCAAGAAGAAGGAGACCTGAAGGCTGAATTTTTTTTATGCACATACTTATCTAGAATTATGACCCATTTAATTCAAGGATCTATTTTTCATAGAACATATGTAGAGGACTGTCAGTTAATTTTATGAAGGTTTTCGTGGGCAGTGAGAGAAAGCTCTTTATACCTTGGTGGCTCAGGGCCTTGGTGGCTCAGGCTGTTAAATGCCTGCACTTAAGCTCCAGCTGCCTACAACTGCTGTAGGTTCGAATCCCACCAGGCTCAAGGTTGACTCAGCTTTCCATCCTCTTGGGGTAGGTAAACTGAGGACCCAAGATTGTTGGGGGCAATAAGCTGACTTTGTAAAAATGCCGCTTAGTAATAAGCAGGCATATACAATGGAAGGAAAGCTATTGCTGAGCACACTGGGTTGTATCCCAAAAAATTGTAAGCCGCCCTGAGTCTTCGGAGAAGGGCGGGATATAAATGTAATTTAAAAAAAAACCCTCTTTCTCAGCCTGCTTTAGAATTTTTTACATCTGGGGTTTTTGGAGCTTAGCTTATTTTGTGAGATAGGGATGATGGTGGTTTCTGTGTTATGGAAATAGGTATCAGTCTGCAGCCTTCCCAGCTGCTGTGCTTCCTGATCTGAAAGAGCCTCATGGGACGAATTATTTCATTACACCTTGCTGTGCTAAAATTTACATGGCAAAAATTATACCCAGAATAGCAATAGCAATAGCACTTAGACTTATATACTGCTTTACAGTGCTTTACAGCCCTCTCTAAGTGGTTTACAGAGTCAGCCTATTGCCCCCAACAATCTGGGTCCTCATTTTACCCACCTCGGAAGGATGGAAGGCTGAGTCAACCTTGAGCCTGGTGAGATTCAAACTGCCAAATTGCAGGCAGCCGGCAGTCAGAAGTAGCCTGAATACTGCACTCTAACCATTGTGCCACCACAGTGAATAATCTTTGTCATAGTGCTGTTATGGTTTTATTTTGGACATTGCCATAGCATAGAAAGGTGTTAAATCCATCCATCCATCCAACCTTAACATCGTAGGAAAAGCTATGCTCTGGAAATCATTAGCAATACTTTCAATCAGTTTATTGCTTATAAAATGTTTAAACCTACTGAATTATTGCAAAAGAATTTGGATTGTTCAGCATTTCAAAATGGCAGGATATTCAGTGAAACAGGTTGTTACTTGATTTCAAGTTTGGCTCCCATGTATTAGAAGCCTCTAGTAATTCCAAATCAATAGCTGCATATTTTTTTTAAATAAATAAATATTGTTAAGGTAGATATTAGTTATTTGTAAGAAAAGAACATTTAATTATCCAACACTAACAAATCACTGGCTAGGTGTTTTAAAGAATGCCAAGTATGTTTCACATGAATTTAAGATCAGACCAATTCAACAGCTCACCCTATCTCCTAGTGTTATTGTGAGCCTAAAATGAAGTGAAATCTTTTTGTAAGCTGCCTTGAGCTTCTGGAAAAAAAGACTCACTATAAATCTAGTCAACAAAAGAAACTACTACATTTTGAAATGATTTGAATATGTGGGAAGGGCAAAATAAATGCCCCTCCTCGTAAATGTCTAAATGGGAGCTAAGATCCAACAAGATTCAGTTTGGTACAGTGGTTAAAGGCAGCAGGACAGAAAGCAGGAGACCATATCCTCCTTTAGGAACAAAGCTCCTGGGTGACCTTGAGCTACTCACTCCCAGCCCTTGGAAGGACGCATGGCCAAACCATTTCCCCCCAAAAATCATGTCAACAAAAATGCAATGACTTATCCAGGCAATTGCCAATGATCAACACTGACACAGAGAGAGAGAGAGAGAGAGAGAGAGACACACACACACAGAAAGAGACACAGAGAGAGAAAGAGAGAGAGACAGACAGACAGACAGACAGAGAAGGAGAGAGAGGAGGAGGGAGACACACACAGAGAGAAAGACACACACACAGAAAGACACACAGAGAGACAGACAGACAGACAGACAGACAGACAGACAGACAGAGAAGGACAGAGAGAGAGAGAGAGAGAGAGAGAGAGAGAGAGAAAGAGAGAAACACACATAGAGAGAGAATGACACAGAGAGAGAGAGAGAGAGAGAAAGAGAAAGAGACATAGAGAGAGAGAAGAGACAGAAAGGACAGAGAGGGAGGGAGAGAGAGAGAGAGAGAAGACAACACACACACAGAAAGAGACACAGAGAGAGAGAGAAAGAGAGAGAGAGACAGACAGACAGACAGAGACAGACAGACAGACAGAGAAGGACAGAGAGGGAGGGAGGGAGAGGAGACACAGAGAGAGAAAGACACACACACACACACAGAAAGAGACAGAGAGAGAGAGAAAGAGAGAGACAGACAGACAGACAGACAGACAGAGAAGGACAGAGAGGGAGGAGAGAGGAGAAAGGGAGGGAGGGAGGGAGGAGAGAGAGAGAAAGAGAGAGAGAGAGAGAGAGAAACTATTTCTGCTGACAGCCAACTGCCTGCAATTTGGCAGATCGAATCCCACCAGGGTCAAGGTTGACTCAGCTTTCCATCCTTCTGAGGTGGGTAAAATGAGGACCCAGATTGTTGGGGGCAACATGCTGACTCTATAAACTACTTAGAGAGGGCTATAAAGCACTATAAAGTGGTATATAAATCTAAGTGCTATTGCTATTTGATCTTATCATATTACACATATCTCATAATCAGGCAAACATTTTCTGGGCCTTAACAGCATAACAACAACTTTTAGAAAACAATAAGATTAGAAAGTATTGCCCACTTTAAAAAAAAAAATCAAAGTGCGGTAAGTGGAGCTGTTGTTTCTTCCCCCCTCCACACAAACAGAACTGTTGCTATTAGTGAATAATTAAAGTTAGACATCATTAAGGTTGTAACCTCCATTAAGAAACCATTGTATTTGGAAAGAAACCCTGCCACTAATTGCTTCGCCAGCCATTCTTTCTGGGTTGTTGATATGACGGCCAAAAATCTGGCACTAATCCAGAGTTTGGGATGGGTAATTTCTTCTAAGTAATAAGCAAGGCCTATTTTTACCCACTTTCCCTTTTGCAGAACATTCCTTTTTTTTCTCTCGCAGTGGTAGCAAGGAGTCATTTATTCCATTTAGCAAAGCTCTTGTCAGCTCCCACAATAAATAACTGTGTGTTCAGTCATTAAAATAGCTCAGCAAAGCAGAAGGGCCAGTGGGACTGAATATTTTAAGCTAAGGAATTCTAAAGGTACCTGTTAAATGATAGCCTGTGCAAGCACTTATCATAGAGGATACTTTAAAAAAAATTCAATTCTTAATTAAATTAGAAATGGAATGATTGGGCTTTTTAATTTATACACTGTTCATAATCCACCACATTAACCAGCATAGTGGAGATTTCTCTGTTTCAAATTGAAAATGGGTTTGCAGCATTAAGACTATCCTTTTCCTCATTTTTATTAGAGTCATGCCAAATGCTTCTCACTTTTTTTTTAAAGTAATTGTCCTTCAATTTGATGGAAAATAAATTACTATGGAAATGTTTTTCAAAGAAGAAAGCTTCAGTGAAACTCTCTTTGGGGAGGGCTTCCAGCTTCCAAAACAGAGGTCCTAGAAAAAGAAGAAAGGATGTTCTCAGGATTTGGGAGATAGGATTCAAGTCGACTCAAGATTTTTTGTTTGTTTGTTTGTTTTCCTTTAATGACCCTGTAACCCCTTGCATCAGGTTGGAGTTGGGGGGACTGAATGGAGCTTGTGCGTTTACTGGCTGGATGCCCTTCCTGATGCCTATGCCTATGTTCATAGCAGATGCCTATGTTCATAGCAGATATTTTCTCTTTGCACCCAGAGAGAGAAATATCTGCCACTATTTAGGAGTGAACTCACAGCCTCCTGACTATGAGTCGAGGGCTCCACGTTGACTCAAGATATTTGTTCAAAAATGAAGTTGCACCCTAGTATTTGATTTTCTACATGAATAAACAAAAATGGAAACAACACATTTCCAACTCTTTGTCCAGCTCTCTAAGAGCAAGCAAGCAATGAGCAGGTGCCTCTGAAATGATGATGAAATGTAGTTTGGATTCCCAGGAGGGAGGCAGTGCATTCCTGAGGTGCAAGTGACAACTCAGTTCAGATAGTTTGTGTGAGGGAAAGAGGGTGAAGATGGCTCTTCCCTAATAGTTCCCAGAGTATATGCCTTATGGGAGCAACAGCATGCCACTCCCATAAAGTTTGGCAAAATTTTGTCTATAGGTGAGGATCAATAAAAAAAATCTGTTTGGAAGAATCACAATGCATTTTTCTTGGGCTTTGGAGCCTGACAGAGATAATTTGATATGTCATAGAATGGTAGTAAACACACTACTGCTGTGTGAAAATTTATTTTGTTTCTTTTTTTTAACCATTCTCCATCAATTTGATGGAAGAGAAACCATTCTTGAAATATTTTCCCAAAGAGACAAAAATAAATGGTTCGGTTCTCAGAGGAGGAAGGAGGTTGTGCAGGATTGTTACATGAAAGTTATCTCTAAGATGGCTGAAGAGTATGTGCAATTCTATTATCAGCACCTTGAAGATATCCTGACTTTTGAGAGTTCAAGTAAATCCCAAGGAAAGTCACCTTTATCCCAAGGTACTTATTACAGAAGAGGAAGTTGTGTGACTTTAAGAAGCTATTGAGTGATTAAGAGTGATATGACTGGGAACCTTTCTCGCTATATAGCATTCTCTTGCACTGAATAGTGTCTTGATTTTGATATTTCATAAACACTTTCAATAGACGTGCTACAGAAATACTAAAGCAACTTGAAAATGAAGAACAGCAGTAGGGTTCTTTTTCCTAGAGGAAAAAGAACCAGTTGTTTCACTGAAAGATGACTTGTTGAAACTGAAGTAACACACATTACCCATCACCCTTTCTAGACTGCCTTGCCCCAAGAGTCAGAATTTGCCTCTTCTTCCACTCTATGGTTTTCTCCATAACCTAGCATCTATTAAAATATTGCTCTCCAAAGCTCTACTTTCCTGCTTTCAGGCACTGCTTATAAGTACTGCTTCAAGGATCATAAGGCATTCAGTTGCATTTTACCGAGCCCAATCCATTCAGATAGTTGGAAGAGAGGTCAAGTGGAGGGACTGTGGGAGGAGGAGGAGGAGGAGGAGGAGGAGGAGGAGGAGGAGGAGGAGGAGGAGAAGAATTGATGCTCTGTGAGAAAAAAGCATTTCCACGAGGCTCTGCCTCTACACACTCATTTTAAGTCTGCCTGGGAACTTCCTCTCATAGTTTTGAATATCAAGATTCCCCAGAAAAGCCTTCCTGAAGTCTGTGTGGTTTGCCAATTATCTGGGGCCTGATAGTTACTCATTCTGGCTTCTTGTTGGAAAACGCATCTACATTTTGTACAATACAAGTATAAAAGAGGAGATTGAGCCTGCTTTTGTCAATTTGTGTCTCTTTGTGGACACTGCTAGAACCAATCACAACTGCTGTTGACTATTTTCCAAGAAATACTAATCTCTCTAACTGCAAGAAGAAAAGAAGCCTTTTCTTCTCTCTTAAATGCCAGTGATAATATACTAATAATTAAGTGAATAATCTGAGGTCAGTTGAAATTACATTCATTTCAGCAAGATATACTCAAAAGGAACTAGTATACATGACAATGAGGGCCAATTATCGGAAGCTGTTTATCCATAGATGTCCTGCTGCATTCCTGTCTAGACTAATCCGGACTGGAGGTTCCAGTCTGTTGACTGTGATGAAATAGCCATGTACTAATACCCAGTAGATTTAGACTCTGGCCTTCGCTGCCAGAAGCAGAACAAAGAGTTCTGAATAATCAATAAGTAAGAATGAGAAAGGGACTATCACAATAAATTGCTGGCCGCCAGCGCAATTTAAACATTTCCATTTAATTGTCAGTGATTAAAAAAATATATTGCAATTCTTCTCAGTTAATTTCATTAGGGTTGACAATATCATCTGATCATTTTTCAACACAATTTGTACTAGCATAGCATAACCATGTCTTATGGGCATGTAACAGTTATTGAGATGTGACATTTGCATGCTATGTTCAACAACTGTCATTTTAACATAAACTAAGTATTCGTAAGCAAGTTAAGTTCCATTAAGGCACTTTTGAGAACATTTCTAACGATACCACCAATTTTTGTGGGCTACTATTGGAGAGCTGGCATAATGTTTTTTGACTTCAGGGTCCATTCCACTAGCTGGTTCTAAAAGTGATATATTAATAATGCTCCTTTCTCTTATCAACTGCCCCTTTCTCTTATTCGACCAAAAGACAACCATTCTAATTTGTTGTAAAATCAGATATTTTTCCACATATGGTACCATTTCAGGGGTGGATGAGGAGATATGGATAGCCAATGTATCCCTCTTTTTTCCAGTTTTTTATTAGTTTATAATATAAAATATAAAAGCAAATAGTAGGAAAAATAAGTGAGGGGAAGGGGAAGGGAAAATATAGAAAAGAAAGGGAATTTAAAAAAAAAAGACATTGACTTCTGACTCCGTCTGGTGCAGTAGAAAAAGACAGTAACATCAAACCTCAACTTTTTACTTTTACATAATCATATAAACTAGCCGTTTCTGTAACTAGCCATTTCTGTAACAACAAATCTATCCAGTAAGCAAAGCAAAGCAAAACCCAAAATCAAAATTTCATTTTTTTCCACCTCAAGTACAAAGTCCAAGTAGAAACAAAAGTACTTATGCTTTTTTTCTTTGGTCAAAGCAGTCAGTTTAGCCATCTCTGCTAACTCCATCAACTTTTGCCACCATTCGTCCATTGTGAGGATAGAAATGTCCTTCCATTTTTGTGCATAAAGCAGTCTTCCTGCCATCAACTTTAACATCAAAGTTCCTTATACATGTAAATGTAAAGAAGGGACCTTTTACCATTTATGGTGGACATGTGAAAAACAAAGAAATATTGGAATAGGATTCATATTCAAATACAAAATTTTTAAAGTGAATATAAAGATAAAACCAGAAACTTTTCTTTCAGATCTAATGGAAAAAGACTTGGAAAACCAGTGTATCCCTCTTAATGGACAAAATTGTGATCATTTATCTTATCATCCCTTCATTATCATAAAGGGTAAAGCTCATCTGAAAACCCAGAATGCAATGGGGCTTTCTAAATAATCCAAATGAGAGAAATATGTTGCAGATGATGACAAAAACAGCAGCAGCAGCAACCTTTTTTTTTAATAAAGTAGCCTTAGGAAATTTCCATATATTGTACATTGGGTGATATCCAATTAGCCTTGCTTGCTGACAAGACAATTTCTGTCAGAGAAGCAGAGAGAGGGAGATTTTTGTTGTCCTCTGCATGGCCAATATATCCTTAGAATAGATATCAAAGAGTTGGTGGACTCTCCACAGAAGATCAGGATGGGTGAAGACTTCAGAAGGAAGAAGAAGAGAAGCCTCATTGCAATAGCAAGTACTAGTGTACCTCCCTCCTCCCAACCAAATACTTTTGTTTCAACCATTTAATCATGTCCGACTCTTGGTGACTTTATAGGCAAGTGCTCTCCAGCCAAATATAGCTTATAAGAATACTCATTCTGGTTCAAGTTGCTAGAATCAGGGCTCTATGATCACTGGTTTCAATATTGTCATTTTATTATTATTACTTGATGTGTTAATCTTTTGAGAAATCACACTTTGCATTAACATTTCTTAATAAACTAACTGTGTTTAGATAGATTGCCTCTACATTTTCTGTATTTTTATCTTATCTACTAAATGAAATCTGGAATAAGCATGAATTCCATCTTAAGCACACAAAAATATGCTAGAATAATCAAGTTATTATGGCAACTTTACCATCCAGGCACAGCTATCTTTTTAAAAAGGCATATCCTGCTGAGTGTTAAACATGTGAATATTAAAGAACACTTGCCCATGTCCATGTTTATTCAGAAAAGTTTTAGTTCTCATTTCCAGAATATCTATAAAATCTGAATAAATACCAGGTGAATGCATGCAATCGACTGAGTTTGAATAGATCTGCAAAGCTCATGCACAGTACTTGACACTGCCAAGCCAATTTTTTTTTTAAAAAAGTTCGAAGGATTATCCTAGTTTTATCCCTTTTTCTACTTTCTCCATTACTTTCATGATACATACAGTAGCTCTTTGAGCCTAGACGTTTATACTTCAAATAGGAATTCTGGGTTAATTTCTTCTATGATCCATTTTTCCCAGTCAGTTTAAAAATTGAAGATAGGCAACTTGGGGAGTGGATGGATGGAAGGAAGGAAGGAAGGAAGGAAGGAAGGAAGGAAGGAAGGAAGGATAGATAGATAGATAGATAGATAGATAGATAGATAGATAGATAGATAGATGATAGATGATAGATAGATAATTAGAAGATTATTGGAGTGAACCACTTCCACATTGTTTCCAAGAAAATTACTGTCCTGAGATAATTAGGTCAACTCAAGGATATCAACTTGTTTATTATTCTGTTAATGAACTTTATCAGCATTATCTGGGGAAGTTTTGTGATTTAAGACATGCTGCCTATGATAGTACATCAGTGCTAATAACCATGTTAGCCTTATACTCTATGTACTTGTTCAGTCCTCTTTCGAAACTCTCCAGTTGGCTACGATTAGCAGAACTGCTGGTAGTGAAGCCTACAATTTAACTATATGCTGTATTGGAAGATGTTTCTTTCTGCAGTTCCTGAATCTTCCTACATTGAGTTTCAGTGATAACCTCAATTTCTAGTGAACTGAAAAAAAGGGGCAAAACTTCTTTCCTTTCATGTTATTGATGCCATGCATGATTTTACCCAGTTGTCCTTTAACCTCCTTCATCCCAAATTAACAGCTCACATTGCTGTTGTCTATTCCAGTTCCTTGATTATTGTTAGTGTTAGATTTGCATGAAGAGTCAGACGCAGAGTGCTTCAGTGAAGAGTTTATTAGTGACTACAGCTCATAACAGACCCGATTTGACTTTTTGTCAAGCAATCTGTGTAATGGTTCTGCAATGGTTGCCTTCTGAGGTAGGAACATGTGGTAAAAGTTAATAAGTCCAAGGAAGGCTTGCAAATCTGTTTTGCATTTTGGTCTAGGGGCTTCTTTGATTGCTTGAACCTTGGCATCTGTAGGGTGGATGCCATGCTTGTCAATCATATAGCCCAAGAACTCAACCTTGTCAGTTCTAAGAGTGCATTTTTCTTCCTTGACTTTTAACCCCGCTTTCTTGAATCTGGTAAGGACTTCTCTGAGTCTCTCTTGTAATTGAGTGTCATTTTCAGCAGAGATTAACACATCATCAAAGTAAGGCACTACCCCTGGCAGTCCTTGGAGCATCCTTTCCATAAGGCTTTGGAAAATGCCTGGTGCCACGCTTACTCCAAACTGTAACCTTTTACATTTGAAGGCACCTCTATGAGTCACAATGGTTTGGGCCTCTGCAGTGGCATCATCAACTGTTAGTTGTTGATATGCCTGGGCCAGATCCAATTTGGCAAAGACTGTACCCCTGCCAAGTGAATGTAATAAATGATGCACCACTGGAACTGGATATGTGCTCTGTTGAAGGGCATGGTTCAATGTCCCCTTATAGTCCCCACAGATTCTCACTGACCCATCAGTCTTGACTGGTGTGACTATGGGTGTCTCCCATCTGGAGTGGTCAGTGGGCTCTAAAACCCCTTGAGCTATTAGTTTATCTAATTGTGCATCAATTGTTTCCTTTAAGGCAAATGGGACCCTTCTGGGCTTTAAGCGAATTGGGGGCACCTTGGGATCTAGGTTGAAAGTGATAGGGGTCCCCATATACTTGCCCAATCCATCGCTGAAGACCTCTGGAAACTCAGACTTCAAGGCCTCCTCCCATTCAGTGTTGCTCACGTGATTGATGCCAGTCACCTCGATGCCTAGTGGATTGAACCACTCAAGTCCCAGCAAGCTTGGGCAGTCCTTGTCCACGATGGTCAGGGGCAAACGTTTGGTGTGGCCTTTGAACTTCACGTTGAATTCTCTTGTTCCAACTACTGGAATCTTGTTCCCTTGGTAGTCTTTAAGAGTCAGTGCTTGCTTCTGGAAATGCTTCTTCTGAATGTTGGGAAGTAGCCTGTGAATAGTGTCCCATGACACCATAGATAAATAGGAGCCTGAGTCCACTTCCATTTGGCAAGGCCTTCCTTCAATTAGTACCTTCACATGTACTTTTCTGCTTCTTAAGGGTGAAGAATGACCAATGGTGACTGTTTGATGAGTTTCATTCTTCCCCTTTTCTTCTGTATTGCACCCCTTTTTCTCACTGAAGTTGTTAGGCTTGAAATCTTTGTCAGGAAACTTCTTTCTGCTTGGTGGAGTTCTGGATGAATTGCAGACTCTTGCTAGGTGACCTCTTTTTTCACAACGGAGGCAGATGGTATCAAGAAATTTGCATTCAGTGCGGGGGTGCCCCCCCCCACAACCTGTGCAATAAAAGTCTTGCCTCTTTCTTCCAAGGTCTTTTCTTTTCCTCTCCATTCTGAGTCTATAAATTCCTTCTTCCACCTCACTACAGTACAGAATCTATTTGCTTGCAATGGGTTGTTGTGGATTTTTCCACATCAGGATGGCTTGCAGCCTTGTTAATTTTCTTCATGGCTGCTGCTGAGGACTTGGTAGCTTCCGCTGACAAAGCTTCTTCTATGGCCTCCTTAAGCATGATCTTAGGTTTCATTAATAATTTGCTCTGCAAAACCTTGTCTTTTAGGCCTAGAACAAATGATCGCATGGCCTCTTCTAAGTTGATAAATTCACATGCACCCCAATGTCCCTTAAACTTGCCACGAAGTCATTAACGTTTTCGCTTTCCCTTGATCCCGACGGTAGAATTCGTGTCTCTTAATGAGGCACGATACTTGTGGCGTAATGGGCTCTTAATAACTTTTCTAAAGTCGGGCCAGTCCATTACCTTCACGTCTGCAGCTCCGCCAATGCCTTCGCCATCTTGAAAATGGCCGGACCGCAGTGGGTGAGAAAGACCGCCCTCTTCCGCTTGTCGGAAATGTCGGCGAGATCGTTTCCTCCAAATACATTTGGAAACGATCTGCATACGAGTCCCAGTCTTCTGCCATGGATCGAACGGGCTGGGGGTGTTCAGCAGCCATCTCTCTCAGCTTGTTCTCCGTTGTCTTCTCTTCGAAGGATCCCACCTTCGTCGCCAGTGTTAGATTTGCATGAAGAGTCAGACGCGGAGTGCTTCAGTGAAGAGTTTATTAAGTGACTACAGCTCATAACAGACCCAATTTGGCTGGGCTGGGCTGCTACTTATAGCCAGCAGCCGCAGTTGCCAGCCAATCAGAGTGCAGGGTTTTCCCGCACTTTTTAAACCAATCATTTCTGACATTTTACAAGAACAGTTCAAACTTAACCAATGACATTCAAACCTGCATTTTCATAACAGTTAGGGTCCTCCTTTTTGGCACATTTTCCTGCTTTATAATATTCTTATTAACAGCAACTAGAATGGTATATTATATTTCAGGTATAGAATGCTACCTTATAGTTGTGTGTACAGAGGTTATTATATCAACAGTTTGCTTTCCATTCTTATCATAATGATTCCAAGCATGGATTTACTTTTTAAAAAAAGTAGCTGTATGCTGGACTGGTATTTTCATCAGACTGTCTACTACCACTCCAAGAACCTTTCTTCTAAAGGTTCTTGGAGTGGTAGTATCTTTTGTGATTGTTCACAGATCCTCTTAATGTGAAAATGTTGTGTGGCTTTTTCTGCCAACACATATTATTTTACACCTTTTTTTTTAACACCGAATTGTTTTTGCCACTTTGAATCCATTTATTCAGTTTAGAAAAAGCCTTTTTTGAGAGCTTCATAGTCTGTTTTGCATTCTACCACTCCAAACATTTTAGTGAAATCAGTAAATAGGGCCATCTCAGTGTTCACCTCTACTCCAGATCCCTGGAGAACTTCCTTATGCATATCAAATCAAACATTTTCCATTTACTCTTTTCTCCCTTATCTCCTTTTTTCCATTTTTTAAAAACTGTATCTATTCTCTTAGATCAGGGCAGTTGAATTTGCTGAAGGGTTTTTGTTGAGGTACAAAGGCTTTTTGAAACTCCAAGTACACAGTATCTATTGAACCAATCCTGTCCCCATTCTTCTTTGATTATATGCCACCAGGTTGGTGTCAACTTTTAATAGCATTATAGACAGGCCTTCTCCAGGGAGATATTAACCCAACTTGGCACTTCAGGTCTTCCAGCAGTGTATTCATCTTCAGCTGCTGCTGAGTATCCTCTTTTTTTCTTTTCTTCCACCTTGCCCAGTATTATAGTCATCTCCAGAAAGCAAAGCCTTCCCATAATGTGTTTCAAATAGCATAATTTGTGCCTCCAGGAAGAATTAGTTCTTCTACGATCTATTTATTTGTTTTCTTAAGTCGTTTTCTTCAACAATAAATCATCAATATTCTTTTTAATCTGCTTCTTCAAAATCCAACCTTTCCATGAGCATCGCAGGAAAACCATCATTTACTCAATTCTACAGGTATAGACAAATTATGCCATCTGAAATATTCTAAGGGTCTCTCTGCTATTCTATCAAGTATTAGTCTGTAGCAATGATAAACCATCCCTGTATTCCACCAGGAATACTATCAAAATAGCAATGACATAAGTAGCTATGATGTGGCCTTGTCACCTCTCGACTCGACTACTGCAACGCTCTCTATCTAGGACTGCCCTTGCATACCATCCGGAGACTGCAGCTGGTGCAGAATGCAGCCGCGCAGGTGGTGACGGGAGTTTCCCGATTCTCCCATATTACTCCCCTCCTGCGCGACCTGCATTGGTTGCCAGTTGCACTCTGGGTGAGATTCAAGGTCTTAGTTTTAACATTCAAAGTCCTACACGACATGGGTCCAGAATATCTAAGAGAGCGACTCCTTCCGATATCAAGTACCAACCGCTCTGTGTGAGCACACAGGCAGGGGCTTCTCAGGGTTCCGTCAGCAAGCCAGTGTCGGCTGGCGGTCCCCCGGGGATGAGCCTACTCTGTGGCGGCTCCAGCCCTGTGGAACCAGCTCCCCCTGGGGCTCCGTCTGGCCCCTGACCTCTGCACCTTCCGCCACGACCTGAAGACCTGGTTATTTGACCAAGCTGGGCTGTGATAACCTTCTCAGGGGGTGGTGGTTTTTTATTTAATTTTAATATCGATATTGGGCTTGTTTCGGTTTAATTCTTTTTAACTATTTATTTATTATGAATGTATGTTTTTAGCTGTGAGCCGCCCCGAGTCTTCGGAGATGGGGTGGCATACAAGTCCAATAAATAATAATAATAATAATAATAATAATAATAATAATAATAATAATTACAATAATTAGTAAACAATGTATCAAACAAGGAAATTGTAAATGATGAAGTAAAATGTATATATGTATAACAATTGTAATGCCAGATCGGCTGCACCGTGTTGTATTCTTATAATTAAAATAAAATAAATAAATAAATTTTAAAAAAACAGAAGGGGAAAAAAACAGCAATGACCCCAAATAAATGACATGCTTTTCATATGCTATGTTATGCCTATGTTTTATTTATTATTCATTGATCCCCTTTTACAAATTGGGGATATGTTGACCATTTTCTACTCCTCATTCTAAAAAGAAGCTATATAATGAGCCATAAGCTATAGATTTTTGTGATCTTACAAGGAGCTTATAACAGTGCAGCTGACTCCTCTTATAGATGGTTACCATTTCAATCCATGAATTAGTGACAGGGAAAGCAATAAAAATAATGCAATGGAAGATAATATATGTAGCTCTGGGTTAAACTATGGAGTCCTTGCACTGATAAACCTACTTGGATAATGAAACATCTGCAAACAAACAACCAAGTTCAGAGAGCACTTGGGTTTCCATAGTAGTAATTCAACTAGTGTGCTCAGTTCCATTATCCATGATAAAGTTTGAATATTATGGGAGCTTAGAAAATCAAAATGTAGCTAGTGTAGCTTCTGATATGACATTAGAAATCATACTATGCTAAGCAATCACTTACCTGGATGGTCTATTCACACAAATATTTAGAATGGGGATTGCAATTCTATAGAACAAGGATCAACAATCTGACACCCATCTTATGTCTGGATATCAGTTCCTATTAACATGTTTGACAATGGAAAGAGATTATGGAAACAATGTTCCCAACCTTTGGAATGACACCCGTTAAATGCTCTTCTTGTTGAAATGTTGTGGTGGTGCAGTGGTTAGAATGCAGTACAGCAGGCTACTTCTGCTGACTGCAGAATTCTGCTGAATTGGCAGTTCGAATCTCACCAGGCTCAAGGTTGACCCATCCTTCCATCCTTCCAAGGTCGTTAAAATGAGGACCCAGATTGTGTGCATGATGCTGACTCTGTAAACCACTTAGAGAGGGCTATAAAACACTGAGAAGCGATATTTAAGTCTAAGTGCTATTGCTATTGTTCCCATATTGACTAAGATTTAAAGAATAGAGGAAGAATGAAATAATGACATGAGACCCTTGTTCTACTCTTCATGAGTATGCTTCCCCGCCCCTACTACATTTTCCCTCTGTATAATTAGAATCTACCCTCTCTGAATCTTTATTGAGGGTTCTGCTGCCTGATGAAAAAATCCATTCCTGTCATAACGACACTACTCCATAAGTAATATCTGATTAATCTCTTCCAAGATATTTATATGATAACAAGAGGCAAGATTTTAATCCTAGGCATCGTTAGGCTGCGCAAATCCAAATTGCTTAAATGAGTTTATAGCAGCTTCCTCTTGCTAAAAATTCCTGTCTGAGCAAATACAGGTGAATAGGACTCATTCACTTGTCTTAGTACCAGAAATCATTCAATCCAAGGCACTTGACATTTAAATTTCCAGTTGCTTGATGAAAGGCATGAGAAAAACACTCCATGTAGAATCTATTTCTCTCTTTAAAAAAAAAAACAGGAAGAGGGATGGTGGGCACAGCAGATGGGATTTAAGTCCCAGAAGTGTCTGAGTAGAAGGTGAATAGATTTGTGCTCTGGTCCACGATGTGTATGCCAATGTTATAAGGCCATAGCACAGCTATCACAGTGCTTCCCAAACTTTATCCTTCATTATTCAAAACCACGTATCAGAACATCTTATCAAACTTCAAAGAGCAGTTGCATGTCCCTTCCTTCAGCACCATCGTAACTTTGAATGGTCACTGAATGAATAGCTTTTAACCCAAGGACTAAACCTGTGTTATAAAAACTATATCACTGAACATTTATGTCATTTCAACAAATTACCAATGGTCATTTCATTGATTTTCATCTTAATAGAAATTCTTTGGGGGATTTTCAAATATATTTAGTACATGTGGCAATCTTTAAGTCAACTAAACATCTCTATTGTGATAAATATTGGGTTCATGTGATGTTAACCAAAAAAATCCCTTTAACTTATACCCAATTTTGGGTAATTTACACAGATTTGGGAAGTAGTGAGTTATGGAATTACACTACCATAGCTTATTTTATAACTCACCCTTCTCAGAGCCTAGAAAGAGTCACTAGTTTGAGACGGGTAGCCGTATAAATTGGATGGATGGATGGATGGATAGGTGGGTGGGTGGGTGAACGAACAAGAGGATGGCTATACTGTGCCTATTTTCATTCTGGAAACAGTTATTTTTCACATTTTCCAACAGAATAGCTAGAAATGGGAGTCCTGCTACAAGGGCCTTCTATAAGCAACATTTGATACAAGTTTGTTTCTATGGAAGGCTTATTCATCAAATTGTGTTTTTTTAAGTTACTTTCCAGAAGTCTTTCTATGTAAATTAGAGGCATTGTCTGAACACTGTCAAGTGTACTCTTAGTTTAATAACAGGGTGTCACAAGAAGAATGCGTAATGCTCAAGTGGAATAATGAGAGGAACATAATTATCTCAGGCATATATATGTGTGTGTGTGTGTGTGTGTGTGTGTAAATAGGATCACAAGTAAGCACAAAAGGGCAGTTATCACACTGCGATCCACACCACTAGCTTTCTATATAATCAAGCCTATGTCTATTCCATGGTTCTACCATCATGGTAAGAGTTTCTATTGGGTATCAAACCAAGTCCTTATAACTCAATATTTGTGATAGGTTTTGGGGGACAGTAAATAGAAAATGGCAAACCTGGATCAGAAAGATTATTTTGTAAACATAGGCCAGATCCCCATTGAACATAGACTGTTGGATGATAGTTGTGGGGAGAAGTATTCTATTACAGTTAAAGAGCAGTGGGGGAAAGTTAGCCTTGGGAGACACATATAAAGTTAGATCATATAATAGCAAAGCAGCATTGTTATGTGGTTACAGACTGTCCTTGATTAACAATGGTAGTTGGGACTGGAATCACTAAGCAATGCGGTTATAAAATGCAACACCACGTGACCGCATACCTTTGCAACACCACTCCCAGCAGTTCCCACTGCTGTCATTAAGCAGGGTTTGTGATCATTAAGCGAGAACCTCCTTGCAACTTCCTGCCAACATTGCACAAGCAAAGACAATGGGGAATCTGGCAGGAAATTGCTAGCCCCAGAACACAGCAAACTCCAAGACCAATAAACACAGATCAAGACTCCCAACCAATCAGGATGAAGAAAAAAACCATTCTAACAAAGCATGAGGCTAGCACCAAATTTAAAACAGAAACAGCTGTGAAAGCCTGACAGACAGATGAACCCAATACACAAGCCTGATGATGGTAGTTGAGATTCTGCCAAAACGTCACTACAACTTTAAAAGTACAACCATAATGACGTGGGAAAATACCCAAACAAAGCTGAATACCATACATATAAATACCCGTGAAAACTTAAGAAAACATACATACATACATACATACATACATATATTATACATATATATGTATGTATGTATATGTATATAGGATATATAGAAAGACTCAAGATGGGCCAGTTTACACTCTTCATATATCTTAGTATTGTTTTCAACATCCATCAGGTATTGCTGGAAATTACAAAGGTGTAATTTACAAAGATGTAAATGTCATTGCAGAACATCTGGAGAACTGCATTATCTATCCCTGATACACCCCCCTTTTACTCTACTGATATCGTGGGAAGAAGCTCATATATAGGCTAAAACAAACCCAAGCTCATTATTTAGTGATCTAGCTTGCAAATAATAGGATAACCTTGATTCCTAGTAATGATTCCTAGTCATCATTGATCAAGGAATGATTGAAAAAAATAAGGATATACAACAATGTGCAGCAGACATGTTATATACCCTTTTTCAATGTCCTATTGGAAATTGAAAATCAATTTTGCATTGATGACAGATAACGTTTAGCTAGACTCCCTGATTCTGTTCTAGTAATTTGAAAGTAATATTTTACAACCTCTGTTTGCACAGTATAACCTTTGGTATATCTCTCATATTATTTAGACTCCCAGAGAGATCAATGAATATTTCCATTGACTTCATAGCTTAGTCTAATTTCTAAATGAACAGTCTATATTTCATGTAGAGCATTTCATAGCATATTATATCTTCCCTTGTCATATTAGCATAATAGATCATACCTTATTAATCCTGCCTAAATTGTATTTGATGATCCTACTGGAGAGTCTTCTATATTATGTTGTCAATTTTACCTTTTTCCTTTGGGCCATGGTTCAGAATTACCCAAGCAGCTGAAGAGCTATGAGTATTTTAGTCTCTAGAAAGAAATTCCAGACCAGAACATGGATTTGGCCAGCCACTATATTTCAGTCTTTCCAAAACTGGAGAATTATTGTGATAATAAAATGGAGGTGAAATGACCACATGTCATCATGAATCCATCAGAGTGGAATTACATTTTTTTAAATCATCAATAAAGCAAGAGGCAGCTGCTAGTAATATGGAAGCTTCTCTCATAACTGTTATAATCTATAGTTCCCTTTTCAGGACCGGAATAAATCTTATATGCTTTATGTACAATGATCATAAAAGGAGTAACATGAGATACACTGTAAATATTATAGATACCCATCGAGTGTTCTCCATTTTATACTTTAAAATGTATTTTTATATTGTATGCAAAGTGTCTGTATGCTGTGTGATTGTGTGTGTTTGTGATTGTATGTGTGTACGTAGGGTTTCAGGAATTTGGGGCAACAAATAAATGGGTCAACTTTTTATATTAATTGCAAAATGGATGGAGAATGTGTGAAAATCCAGATTGTGGGTATAGGTTTATTTGTCTTATAAGTAGAAATATGTGAATTGTTGTAAATTAGATTCACTTCTTCCAATTGAATTGGCAGATTTCCATCCCTTCACATTCATGTTAAGATTTTTACTGAAATATTCAGACACTGCACATATTGTTCTATTTAGGGGTAGGAGTGGAGTTTTATGAAAATATGTGAAGTACTCTTTTCTTTGCACAGCAATGTTAGTAGTATCTCCTGAAATAAACATATAATTACTCAATATTGTATGATTTCCAAGATGAATCCAAGAAGAACTGGAATGACAGCTGTGAGCATGCCTGGCACTACTTTTATAGAAAAGAAAGAAAAATCTTACACTTCTAATAATTTTGTATACTGTCCCAAGTGAAATGGAGTTTCTCTGGGAAACTTTAAAAAACTTTTTAAAAGTAGATGATTTTTTTTTAACCGGGAAAATGAGGTAGATGCTTTCTGCACCAGAATGGGAAAATCCTAAAACTGCTTCTATTAAGATATCTGATGAAACTCTTCTACATCCCATCCATTTACTTTCTTATTATATTTATGTAGCTGCCTATCTCACAGAATGTAACACTGGCTGATGTACAATAAAAAATACATCATAAAAAGCTACCAATTAAAAAGCATTCTATAAGAACCAAAGTTACGAACGACAGAGTTGCAGAGAACATTACCATGATAGGCAATACAGCCATCTCAGGAATTTTTCACTTCCTTGAGATCTCGAGACCCAATGACACAATTATGTTTTGTTTTTGTTTTTTTATGTTCACCCAGAGTTCATTTATTTCTTGCAGGATATAAAAACAAAAACCACCACACACACAAAGTCGCATTATGAAAGATTATTTGTCTTTAAGTTACAGATTCATCAAAAATAGTTCAACTTAAGTTCAATCCCTTCTTCTGACATTATAGGTCAGTATAGCCACTGTTATTTCAGTTAAACAGTTAGCGATTGTATAAAAGAGAACGTTTAATCCAGACAGGACTGATTACATGTATATGAGTAACAAGTATTTCCTTTTTAAAAAATATTTTATTGATATTCCAAAGTTCAAAAACATAAAATAAAACTATATGCATTGTTATCAACATCAAGACATCTTTTACATTTCCTTACATTTTTCAATATATGATTACTTATTCCATTACTATTACATCTTACTCTTGTTACAAATCAATATATTTCATCTTACACTTCAATCTTTTCTATAACATATATACATATTTACATACTTCCTCATTCTTTTCCTAAGTGCCATTTTATTTTCTTTTTATTTCTAAACCACTCATCCCAGGCATCCCAGGCTCTATAATATATTGAATCTTCTTTGTCTTTTAATTTCAACATTATGTTTTAATGGAGTTCAGAAAGGATGTCAGGTAGTGGGCCATGATGTTCTATAGCAGGAGTGTCAAACTCAAGGCCCGCGGACCAAATCTGGCCCTCAGGGTGCTTAGATCTGGCCTGTGGGGAAACAGCAAAGGACCAGCCTGTGGTGCTTCTGCCAGTGAAAATGGAGCTCAGGAGGGCCATGTGCGGCCTCCCATTAGCTCTGTTTTCACTGGCAGAGAGTTGCAGGAGGCTGTCGCAGCCGAAAACGGAGCTCGGGAGCCCATTTTTGCTGGCAGAGCACTTGACCACCACAGGCTCCAACACAAATGAGGTCAAGCTGGCCACACCCACCCTGGCCATGCACCCCTCCCCAAGGTCAAACACAACCCTGATGCGGCCCTCGATGAAATCGAGTTTGACACCCCTGTGAAAACCCTGATAGAAAATGCTCATCTCTGAGGTCCAGCTAGATGTAACTCTTTTGCAGACGGGACCATAGCATATCTCTTCTCACCAATGGGATGGGTAGATGTAATTGGCTGGAGGCAATCCCTCACTGTTAGTCTGGATGGAAAGTCTGTTACTGCATTTATGGCGTTGCATTTCCCAAAGCTTCATGGCCAATGAAAAATTTGCTTATTCTGCCCATTCTCTTTCAGAATTTTATATCAAACAACACTGGCTAATTTGTGCAAGCCTCTGCACTGTCAACTCTTTGACCTAGATAAAAATATAGAAACAGCAATTATTTGCTTTGTAATAAATAATTTATTTTGTGAGGCCCCTTTGCTCTTCCATTTATCCCAGTAATTTTTTTCTTTTTTTCTTTCCTGTGCTGTATCTGATTCTGCCATTCAGTTATAAATCAGAAGAAAACCAAATCATTATAAATAGTGATAACATATATGTTCCTTAATTAAACCTAACTATCACCAAGACTTTCTGTCAGTTCTCTTATCATAATGCCCACCTGTTAATTGCTTGAAAGTAACTCTACCCTTGTCTCAATCACTTTTTTCTGTGATCTTTCAATTAATTCAAGCTGAGATGCACAGTGTGCTTTTCTTTTGTCTTACCACTATTAATCCCCTCCAGAATATTGCCAAAGGCTAATCATGTTAGGACTGGCTACCATCAACATCACCAGCTATGGTGTCCCAGGATCTAGAAACAGCTGTGGAGAAGGCTACTACTTTCCTTTCTGTTTCATTCATTAACTGTATCTAATTAGCCTTTACTTATTAGTCATAGATGAAAGTCAATGCTGGTGCAGCATTTAAATGCCTTCCTGCATTTAAAGGAAGCCTCTTAAAGCCAAATTTATTTCCCCATTTCTCCCAGAGACCTTTGCTAGTAGAGTTCAAATTACTCCAATCTATACGGCTAACCACATGCATATAATATTTGTGTTGTCAGCAGCAACAAGGGCTTGTTTTAGAGAAATGTGTCCATATATGAAGGGTTTTTAAAAAATTCTATTTACTTTTGACTGAGCATTTCTTCATTTATAAGACAGTAAAAAATGTTCCAATGGTTCTGAATTTGAGCACATGTTAGTTTTGCATCTTGCTGTTATACTGAGGACAACTGCTGCCTATCCCTCTAAGATGAATAAGGAATTATCTACCCTTCTAATTTCCCATAATGCTTTTATTTTGTTCCTCTGGAGCATGATTGGAAATTCAAATTATAATTAAATAGAGCCACTGGAGGTCTGGGGTTGCAATCAGCCCATAAGAGCTGATGCACATTATCCAGGTGTCAATATAGCTCAACCTAAAATTATCCCAACAAAAATGATAACACTTTATTGACTCTGTGTGGTTATCACATTTATTTGGGTTATAATGAGCATTTCTGATGAACAAGAAGCTGATGATGCTGCCATAATATATCATCAGTAATATTAATATTGGTAGCCATTAGTAGTGAGAAAACAGAATGAACAAGGAAATATTTCAGTATTTGAGCCACTAATAAAAGGTGAAGTTAATAAGAAACATCTGCTATCAGACCTTATGATTTAATCAGGATCTCTGAAATTATTGAAAGAGTTTAATTCCAGTTATTCTAGATTATCACTCATAAGGCAGTAAAAATGTATCCCAAATTACTTCTAAATCAAACACATGATAGTTTTGCCCCTTGCTGTTCTAGCAATACAAGTTTTCTTAACCTAAACTGTGAAGTCAATGTGACAATGTATTAATTTTTTAAAAAGAAAAATATCTCTCTCTCTCTCTCTCTCTCTCTCTCTCTCTCTCTCTCACACACACACACACACACACACAATCATCATTATCATTATCATTGTCATCAAATGAATTACAATGTTTCAGTCATATTCTGAAGTGAGTTTTGGATTTGAAATGTAAACTAGAATTAGAAATAGTTTGAGCTGCCTTGTCTTCTGCAGCTCAAATAATTGTGGCAGAAATTTCAAAGAACTCTCTGCAAAGCTTTGTCTAGGATTCATACATGACCCTACTGGACTGGGATAAAACATGATGAATACCTCCAATTTACAGAAAATAAAAGTATTAAAGTATCAGCAAACATTGAGGAAACCAGAAGAAAGGTGGGGTCTATGCATGCATGTGCATGTGTGTTTAATAAGTCTGTGCACCAATGAAATGTGAATAAACTAACATAGAATGTATCCTCAATATCTTAGTAACAGATTATATTTTTAAGTAGCTCAGAGGTGAACTATTCACTGACAAGGGACAATTCTCTGGGATGCCCTGCAGAACAGCAGAGAGCACGATTACATATATTCTTTAGTTTTGCTGGCTGACCATGATAATTATCTGGAAGCAACTTCCCATTAATATCTAATATAATCATTGTGTCTGAAGCATTAAGTGGAAAAAGAAGTCCTTCACATCCTAATAATTATATTAGATGTTCACAAATTATTTAAAGTAAGTAATACTAACATTTATACATTTAAAATATGTCTTTAATGGACTGGAGATCAATAGATAATTACTGACCTGAAATATTCTGGGCTCTAATCTGCCTATCAGTCATGCCCTTTGTTCTGACAGATTATTGGCTTGAAGTAAAGGATGTCTCCCTCACGATGAGGTTGGCTCCCAGAGATTTCATGGACACAGCCCTATAGTTCTCTTGGCACTAACACAGAAAGGATGTGATGACTTGGAGTGTAACAGAAATATAACAGGATTTACAACTACTTTCTTCTATGGTTTTTTTTTTACTTCTAAGCTATCACCCTAATATTCCCTATTGGTCTTTTTCCTACATGCTAACCAGGGCCACTTCTGATTAGTTTGTCAGCCCAAACAACTTCAGCTCATGCCAGCTGCTAGGAGGGCTCAGTAGATGCGAAATAGGGCTACTGGCATTCTTAAAACATATGTATATTCTCCTTTTTTCCTATCCTGTTTATGAAGAATATGAAATAAAATGGGGGTGTTTAGTGTGTTAACATTGTCAGCCATTTTCAAAACCCAAGTCTGAGAAGAACTTGTTACATCTGATCGCCCGGTACGCTCCCACAGGCAGGGCCTCCTTCAGGTACCGTCAGCCAGACATTGTCAGCTGGCGGTGCCCAGGGTAGGGCCTTCTCTGTGGGGGCACCCACCCTGTGGAACCAGCTGCCCTTGGGCCTTTGTTTGGCCCCTGATCTCCGCTCCTTCCGCCGTGACCTGAAGACCTGGTTCTTTCAACAGGCTGATCTGAACTAACCAAGGGGGGGGAGGGTTTGTTTTATAGACATTTTAATTAATTTTAATCTTAATTATTTTATTATTTATTGGGTTTGTAATTGTTTAATTGTTTTTTAATGTAAATCTTTGTATTAGTTTTATATTGTTAGCCTCCATGAGTCCTTGGGGAGAGAGGGCGGCATACAAGTCTAATAAATTATTATTATTATTATTATTATTATTATTATTATTATTATTATTAATTATCCAGGTGTAGCTTCCAGGAACTAATCGGGAAAAAAAGGCACTGCAACACTATATGGATAGATGCAGAGGTGGGCTTCAAAAATGTTAGCAAACCCAGTTGCTGGGTGGGTGTGGCCATGGTGAGCATGGCCTAGTCGGCATGCTGCACCATGGTGGGAGGCACGTTTTTGCCCTCCCTGGGCTCTGGAAGCTTTCCTCGAGCCTCCAGGAGGGCAAAAATGGCCTCCCCAGGCTCCGGAGGCTCTCCGGAAGCCAGAAATGGGCCCATTTCCAGCCTTCCCAAACTTCCAGGATGCCTGTTTTTCACCCTCCCTGAGCCTCCACGCGCGCTCTGCACTTACCTGCATCCAAAATGGGCCATGTGGAGACTCCTGGGTGGGGTGGGATGGGGTGGGGTGGTCGGGGAGAGCCAGGAGTGGGATTTGGGAGTTCTGAACTGTACAAAATCATAGCTAGGGGCTCTTCCAAACTTCTGAGAACCCCCAGTAGCCCACCCTGAATAGATGAAAATGCAAGGTGGCTCAGATATTTAGGACTTAAGCATCCGAACCCCTTTGCCTGCAAGTGGGGAGCCATAAGTTTCTCTCATGTTCAAACTGCTCAGTAATTTTGTCATCTGGTTAAGGTGCTGGCTTAGAAACCGGTAATTTCTGTGAGTTTTAGTCCGGCATTAGGCATGAAAGCCAGTTGGTTGGCATTAGGCCAATCACTATCCTTCAGCCCAATTTACCTCACAGGGTTGTTGTTGTGAGGAAAACAGGAGTAGGGGGAAGTATTAGGTACGTTTGCTGTCTTGAGTCACTTACAAAATAATAGAGGCAGGAGAAAATTTGAATAAATAAATGAATAAACAAACAAACAAATAAATATTTGGTAGGTTCACCCAGTACAAACTACAGCTAGACATATTTGAATGCAATTTGAATATAAGGCCTTTGGACCTCACAGGAGTGCATTTCTGCTTGTTATCAAAACAGTCTGGTTCCATCAGGGATTTGTGCAAGGCTGACAAAAGGATGTCATTGCAGAAGTCTGAAAAAAGATGGAGTGCTTTATTGACTGGCAGAGAGAGATACTATAATTAGATGAGATCCAAAGCACTTCTTCCAAATCGTTTTCAAATCATACTCATACTTTAGCACAACTCAATTTCTACTTTAGTTCTAGGTCCTAAGTAGAGACAAACATTTATAAGGGAAAAAATCTCTCCTAGGCTGAACTTAACCCCTCACATACAAATCAGGAGTCAGAAAGCCAGATGAGGGACGCAATCTGAAAACCTTTGGTAATCACCACAGAATAGCGCCCCCCCCACCTTTTGGGCCCCAGGGACCAATTCTGTGGAGAGAGGTTTTTCCATGGACCGGAGGGGTTTTTCCATGGACTGGAGGGTTCCGCATGCTGCCTGCATCCTGCAGATGGGATTTTGCTTGCTTGTGCAGCCTGGTTTCTGGCATGCCACAGCCCAGTCCTGGTCCACTAACTGGAGGTTGGGGATCTCTGCTATAAAAGATGTGCTGGCTACCTGCCATGGCATCTTTGTTCTATATGCTTACATTTTCCTAACCGTGTGGAAATCAGAGGGGAGGGCAGACACGAAACTTTCTACCAGTACATAGTTGGAAGCCACCAACAGTTCACAGTCTAGTTAGAGCCACCAACTATGACTTTTAAGGAACTTCATGTGCTTACTCAAAAACTTGAAATGTTTCTAAGGCTGGACTTGGATGCCAATTTCTCCAGCAGTTAAGTCCTGTCAGTATTCATGAGCTATCAAAACCACTTTCGCAAATACATGCTCCTATCTTTGCTAAATAAATGACCTTGCCTTGGCATCAAAATAAGAAAAGGGAAACTCCTTCACAGTTTTGTAATGGGCAACATCCCCATTAATAGCTTTGCCTCAGATAAGCAGATATTAAGTAAGCTTCTGAAATTTCAAAATGTTGGTTAATGTGTGTGGTTTTTACATGGACCAGACTGAGATGTAAAATGAAAGAAATAATTGTAGCCTGCTGCTGTGAAAGGAAAGATCATCTGTTTGAATGCTATTTTATTTGCAGATTTACTAATACAAAATGTAGGTGGAAAGCTATATAGGTGGATTTTTAAAAGATCTGCTTTGTAAATTAAAATTCTATTGCAGGGATTTTTGTTTGTTTGTTTTTTATGAGGGAGAATTCAAAATTACTATATATACTGCCCCATGGCCTGAAATATTACAATCCACCCAAAGCTCCATAGCAATTCAGATTAAAAAATAAACATGCACACAGGGAGATTGTAGGATTCTCTCATAGCTGTATCAGTTTACAGAGTACTGATACATTAAAAACAAACAAACAAATAAACAAAATGCTAAAAGTTTTGTTAAGAAATGATCGGCTTCTTCAGGGGTGGGTTTCAAATTTCTTAACAACTGGTTCTGTGGGCATGGCCTAATTTGTAGGTGTAGCTTGGTGGTCATGTGACTGGCTGGGTGTGGCTTGTATATAAATATTGTAAATATATATGTAAAGATTGAATTTTTTATTTTTTAAAAAAAGCAACTTTTACCCCAAATCAGGCAAAGCAGGCAGGCAGATTGAGCTGCTTGCAGAATCACAGTTTCACTCCCAGATCCAGCTTTCTGCAATCTGCTGCCTGAGTCTGCACTGAAAAATAGAAGCTTCAATCCTAAGGAAGGTTCAGCTCTGCTCTCAGGCCACTTCTCCCTCCCCAAACCCCCTGAATACCACCCCTGAATACCACCCAGGGAAGCCTCCCTCCCCAAACCCCCTGAATACCACCCCCTGAATACCACCCAGGGAAGCCTCCTGGGTGATTGGGTGGGGAGGGGAGGGGCCAGCCAGTGGTGTGATTTGCCGATTCTCCAAACTGCACAGAATCGGTTCTATAGAAATGGTCCAAACTGGTAGAATCCCACCCCTGGGTTTCTTTCCTGGACATGTCAGATCATTCACTTTTTCCTATATTTTGAGTTTTTCTAAAGTTTCAGTTGAAACAGAACATTCTATTTAAATTAGAAACACCAGGAACTTTTTCTTAACAAAGGTAATAAATAACAGACAGTTTGTTACATCTATACACCATGGCTTTATTTGTTTTTCAGTTGTATTTTGCATACTCAGGAGTGTCAGTCAAGTGGATTATACTTATTTCCAACGTAGTAACCAGACACCAGAAGGTGGTGTAGCACAATTTTAATTCAGGATCTAAATCCATATTCCATTTCAAGAAGAAACCATACTTGAAATCAGTAGTGGGCAATTTTGGTCTCTCTGAGATTAAGTATTGGAATATAGCTCCTGTTATCGGTGACCACGGCCATCCTAGCTGGAGCCATGAAGTACAACAATATATTCTCGAGATGGATGTTACAAATGTTGTCATTTGAAATAAACAACCTGGACCTATTTGTTCCAGAAATCATACTTGTGAGATTTGCAGCACAGATGAAAAGATGTGTATAGACAGAGGACAGAAAATGGATTTTTAAAGGATCCTGCCTACAAGAAACACAAAATAGTAACCTTACTATTTTATCCTACTATGACCTGTAGTAGGGTCACCCTTTAATTCACATTCTGCCTTGCTCAATTAGGTGTTCCAGAAATCCACTGGAAAAGTGACTGACTGTATTGTGAGTTGAATTAGGATGGCTTTCCTGACCTTGATGCCCAAATCTATATTTATTGGAAAATTAAGGGAGGAAAACCCTAAAATCCAATGCAGAGGTGGTATTCAGCAGGTTCTGACCAGTTCTGGAGAACCGGTAGTGGAAATTTTGATTAGTTCGGAGAACTGGCAAATACCACCTCTGACTGGCCCCACCCCCATCTATTCTTTGCCTCCCAAGTCCCAGCTGATCGGCTGGGTCTTCTTTTGTTGCCCTGCACAGGAGAATGGAGCTGGAAAGCAGGTTAGTGGGATGGGGAAGGAATGGAGATTTCACAGTATCCTTCCCCTGGAATGGGGTGGGAATGGAGATTTTACAGTCTCCTTCCCCTGCCATGCCCACCAAGCCATGCCCACCAAACTGGTAGTAAACAATTTTGAATCCCACCACTGATCCAATGCATCATGCATAGAAGTACAAAAACAAAAAATTGAACTAATCCTGGGAGATAACTGATGGCTGACAACTAAAGTCAATAATATTAAGTGATTACTTAATAAGTCTGTATGTGAGTACCTGAAGAATTTTAATGTGATTACTTCATAAGTCTGTATGTGAGTACCTGAAGAATTTTAATACATAGTTCCAACATGCTTTTAAAAGAACTCTTATTTCAGATCTTGTAGGGCAGGACTTCTCGGGATCCCAGGAATGATCAGGCAGATGAGGGGGGCTCTTATCTTCTAACTGGTCTTTTAAGAATTCTAAATATTCGGGCTGCTTACAGCAGAGCCATTCTCTTTAAAGAAAAGTTTCTTTCCTAGTGCTTTTTCCATAAATCATAAAGAAATACACAGTGAAATGAAGCAGAACAGACCTGTTCAGCCTTCCTAAATGATATGTGTACATTTTGATATAGTTCCATACAGTATCTGTATCTGTATCTTAGCTGCATCAGGTCTAGAAAAGACTCTATTGTAAGAGATATGGAAGGGTTGTAGCTTTTGATATCTTTATAATTAAATCCATCATTCATTCATTCATTCATTTTGTCGGCTTCCTATTAAGAAGTGATGGTAACTCCTTTAGAATTACTTGAGCTGTTGATTTTAGTATGAAGCACAATCAAGACTTAAAATTGGTTTGTGTAAGAAATTAAATAACCATCTAAGACGTGTATGTACCATATCTTAAGCTGATCTTATCTTATGCTCATCTTGGTTTGACTGTAAGCCATCTTAGAAATCTGTCTACATGTATTTCTGGGACACTTTATAGCACCTGGCAAGGTATTCAGTATGAACAGAAGGTACTGTGTCCTTCCAAATTTCTTTTTGCAGAAAGTAATTGCCAATCACTTTTTTTGTGCGGGTGGGTAACATTATTATTATTACACCAACATACAAAATTAAATTAAATGTATGGTATATGTGCAAAGATAAAGCATCCATCATTTTACAGGCATAACAACTGGCTTTAAACTAAAAATTCATTTCTTCCTTGTTTTTCCTGATTATATTCTGCTGCCAAATCTGCTACAACCACCTTTTTTTTATTAGCATAATGGTTATAACATTGCCTTACATGTCCCAATTTGAAATTCATTTGAATTTTTTCCCCAAAATTACTGTTTTCTTTCTCTGTGCTGTTTACTTTGCTGAATTGTTTTTCTAAAAAAAAAAAAAATAAGTCTTCATGATGATGAAATGGAATACTAGCGAACAATTTTTAAAAAAAACGGAGGGGAGGAAAGCCCAGCAGAAAAGTACAGTAGCATCTTCAGAGGAAGAAAAATAGCAAGTTGAAAGAAAAAGATTCTGCTTGGTTTTAAAGCAGGGAAGTACAGCACATCAAGCAAATGTTGCTATCATTTTATTAGTAAGGAAAACTTACAGTAGTTGTTTTTCGAGAAAAGCAGAGAAAATGCATATTTCCCCTTTGGAAAATTACTCTGAATAAATTTTATTTTATTTTATTTATTTATTATTTATTTATTCATTTATTCATTCATTTCTTTATTTATTTGTCAAGCAAGTATTAGATAACAGGTATAAGTATAAGCATGGTTATGAATACATGAAATGGATACGAATAAAAAAGAAACAATAGGACAGGGACGGTAGGCACGTTGGTGCACTTATGCATGCCCCTACAGACCTCTTAGGAAAGGGGTGAGGTCAATAGTAGCCAGTCTAAGGTTAAAGTTTTTGGGGTTTGGGGAAGAAAGCACAGAGTCAGGTAGAGTATTCCAGACATTGACCACTCTGTTGCTGAAGTCGTATTTCCTGCAATCAAGTTTGGTGCGGTTTACCTTGAGTTTGTATCTATTGTGTGCTCTTGTATTGTTATGGTTGAAGCTGAAGTATTCATTGACAGGTAGGACATTGCAATGTATAATTTTATATACTGTACTTAGATCGGACCGAAGGCAGCATAGTTCTAGGTTTTCTAGGTCTAGAATTTCAAGTCTGGTGGCATAAGGTATTCTGCAATGAGTAGAGGAGTGGAGAACTCTTCTTGTGAAATATTTCTGGACTTTCTCAATTGTGTTAATATCAGATACGTAATGCGGGTTCCAGACTGATGAGCTGTATTCAAGTATTGGTCTAGCAAATGTTTTGTATGCTCTAGTGCAGTGGTTCTTAACCTTTTTGAAAGAATCGCCCCCTTGAGCCATTGAGGAAGTTGTCATCGATCTGAGCGTCCCCTTTTTGCAGTCCCCATGGGTGCCAGTTTCACCCAAGAGGCAGCCGGCTCCTGGTTTCATCCAGCGGCTCCGGGCGTTACTAGTCAATGGGTGATGTGCAGGGCGCGCTGAACACCCCCTACCGCCTTTTAGCGTTCCCCTGGCCAAGGGGGCCAGCAGAGCGGCGCTAAGAGGCGGCAGGGGGCGTTCAAGCTACCAGCACTGCACATTCACCCATTGACTAGTAACGCTCCGGAACCGGCGCCTCCAATGTGGAAGAGGTGGTGCGTTATGTGCTGCCGTGGCTGCATTCGACACGCCGCCCCCTGTCACCTCTTAGCATCCCCAAGGCCAAGGGGGCCAGCAGAGGGACGCTAAGGGGCGGCAGGGGGGCATTCGAGGCACCGGCCGGCTCTGCTGTTTCATCCATTTTGGTGCCGGCTCCGGAGCATTACTAGTCAATGGGTGAATGTGCAGGGCCAGCGCCTTGAACGCCCCCCTGCCGCCTCTTAGCACCGCTCTGCTGGCCCCCTTGGGGGTGCTAAGAGGCAGCAGGGGTGCGTTCAAACCACCAGCCCTGCACATTCACCCATTAACTAGTAATGCTCCGGAGCTGGCACCAAAATGGATGAAACAGCAGAGCCGGCCGGCGCCTCGAATGCCCCCTGACACCCTTAGCATCCTCTGCTGGCCCCTTGGCCTGGGGATGCTAAGAGGTGACAGGGGGGCGGCGTGTCGAACGCAGCCATGGCAGCACATAACGCACCACCTCTTCCACATTGGAGGCACCGGTTCCTGAGCATTGCTAGTCAATGGGTGAATGTGCAGGGCTGGGGCTTGAACGCCCCCCTGCCGCCTCTTAGGTCTCCAAGGGGGCCAGCAGAGCGGCGCTAAGCGGTGGCAGGGGGGTGGCGTGTTGAACGTGGCCACGGCAGCACATAACGTGCCACTGCTTCTCTCTCTCTCTCTCCCTCCCAATATATCTCCCTCCATCGCCCCCATATCGCCCCCTTCCGTTCCTTCGCCCCACGTCGCCCCTTTTCATTCTATCGCCCCCTGAAAAACAAAATCGCCCCTTGGGGGGCGATATCGCCCAGGTTAAGAACCACTGCTCTAGTGTGATATTACCAGACAAAAAGCTACTCAGGATTAGGTTAACAACTCTTAATGCCTTTTTGGCTATGTAGTTACAGTGGGTTCTAGCACTTAAATCATTAGAGAGAGTACTCCAAAGTCCTTGACATAGTTGGGGTCATCAACAAGGTCTTGATTATTCAGCTCGTATTTTATTTTCTGATTTTTTTTTGCCGATATGTAAGACAGAGCATTTGTTTGTTGAGATTTGAAATTGCCATTTTTTTGACCATTCTGACACATAGTTGAGGTCATTTTGAAGGGTAGCAGTATTGTCAGTGGTGTTGAATAACTTTACATCATCTTTGCCCAGCCTCTGTAAAATAACCTTTGGCCTAGAACAAGGGTTCTTAACAATTTTGTACCTTTGAGATTCTCTTTACAGGGGCTCTTCTTAGAAAAATTATTGAAATAAACAAAATGCATTTATACAGTAATTGAATAATTTCCTTTGTATTACTATGGAACCTTTTCAAATATAGTCATTAAATTATTAAAAATAAAAAAAAATATGATATATGGTATATGGTATTCACAAATAAGATGAGAATGCAAGTGCCAAAGCAACCCCTCAAAATACACTTCCAAATCCCCAAGCTGTTCAGCTTATCCATGGAGTAACATATAGCTCATCCTGTGAGTATATACAGTAATACTTTTTAAACTACTGTAGGAAGTCAGCACCCACCCCTCTCCTAGAAAAATGAAATATTCTAGTAAATATTAAAAAGGCAGAATATTATATTTCCTTGGATGAGAAAAGGAGAAACATGTTTTAAAGACAAAGCAGCTTCCTGCAGCTCCCTGCTCCCCCTTCAGCTCCAGGGTGATGGGATTAAGGCATGGCCCTCAGGACATGATAGGATTACCCATCTCACTACATGGCATCTGGGAAGATTGCATTAGCCAGCACTCAGGTGAAGCCATGTGGTCCAGACAAAGTCTACAAAGTTAGCTAAGACCCCCACCCCTGGGAATCTGACAGCCAATGGGATACATTTCTTACACAGGAACAGGAAACACTAAGGTCCAACAGAGGGTATAAAACCCAGGCACTCTCAGCACCTCAGCCCTTTTCCTTGATCTCTTCTCAACCTGAAGCATGTGATCATCCTTCTCTGAAGCTCCAGGCCATGTGGTCCTGTTCACCATTAAACTTTCCAAGCAGCCTCCATGTTTTCAGTGTCTTTTTCCCCACTTGGAACTGAACCCAGAAGGATATTTCTTTCAACACTACCTATATATCATGAATATACTCACAGATAAGCTGACCCTTGGATTTTTAACCAAAATACCATGAAAAATTCATGATAACTAAATTTGTGATAACCAAAATAACCAAAAATCAGTTGTAGGTTTCAGCATTTCCGGTATTTCTGGAAGGCCTGTTTTTTGGCCTCCTTAGGCTGCAGAGGCTTCTCTCAAGCCTCCGGGAGGGTGAAAATGGCCTGAAATGGGCCAAAAATCAGCTGAGAGGTGCGCCTGCACAGTGCAGGTAAGTTTGGCTGGGGCTCGCATGCCTGCACAAATGGCTCTGGTGCCATCATGGGTCTAACTGCTTATATTTTGGTCTAACACTTCAATATGTCTAACATCCCCATTTATGTACAGGTAGTGCTTGTCTTACAACCATTCATTTAGTGACCATTCAAAGTTACAACTGTACTGAAAAAAAGTGACTTATGACCATTTTTCACACTTATAACCATTGCATCATCCTATGGTCATGCGATCAAAATTCAGATGCTTAGCAACTGGCTCATATTTATGATGGTTTGCAGTGTCCCAGGCTCATGTCATCACCTTTTGCAATCTTCTGACAAGCAACGTCAATGGGGAAGACAGATTCATTTAATAATCATGATACTAACTTAACAACTGTAGTGATCCACTTAACAACCGTGGCAAGAAAACAAATCATAAAATGAGGCAAAACTCACTTAACAACTATCTTGCTTTAAAAATAAATTGGGCTCAATTTGACCGCAAGTCAAGGACAGAAATGTCATGGAATTACAAGAGTCCAAGAGGCAGAACCAATGGGCAAGCTGCTTCTTCATAACAGGCTGTAGCTGGTCAGGGTTTTCCCTGTTATTTCCTTGATCCTGGTTTAGTGGTAACCAGGATGAATACTTTGCAGATGGATGATTCTTTCAATGACAAAAAAACATGAAAAATGGCAAACCTGGCTTCATTGCCTCCATGGCTTTTGTCCAGCGGAGTTCAGTTGTACAGCTGGCTGGAAACAACTTCTGAATTCAAGACCTCAATTTCCCAAACATGCCTTGCTTTATTAGCTGTTCACAGAAGGAACTGCAGACACAAAGCGGTGCCAAATTCTTCAGACAAACCTGATCCCCACAAATTGTGTTGTCTGTTGCTCCTTTAATATAAAGAGAAGTAAGTAAATCAGCTTACTTTTCTTAGACTTAAAAAGCTTCTGCAGACAGCAAAAGAATGTGTCCTGCAGAGCACCTCTGCGCAAGACAGGAGCCACTGAGAAGACTATTGCCAACAGACAGCAAGCTTTCTCTACTGAACACCAAGAACCTTTGCTTAACACCAGCTTGCTCACTACTGGCTAAAGCAATTGCTTAAATTGTTTGAAATACTAAGGAAATATTTCAGTATCTTGTATAAAAGTCCAACCTGGCATCCAATTAATCGGCCTCAGATTTGGTTTTATTTACTGCACTTCTGAAAAACAAGTCCTGGAAGGATACCTAAGAATCCTGGTTATCCTAATGGTCATTTGTTGTAAATTTATTGTGATTTGCTGTAGGTCCTGACTTCTACTTAATTAATCGAGACGGTATGTAATGTCAGCCCAAGAAAACCCACATAATCCCATTGCTCGTGTCCTGTCACTCATTGTGGAAACTTTCTCTACCATTTAGAGTAAGGGTGTCAAACTGGTGGCCCACAGGCTGGATGCGTCATGCACAGGCCACACCATCTCAACTCTGTGAAGGGGAAACACATCACGATATGTCATGTGATCGTAATGTGATGCCGTGAGTTTGACACCCGTGATTTAGAGTAACAGCTAGGAATTGTTGGGAAGGAATAAGGAAAGAATAAGCAATTATCTGGACAGCTACATTCCTTAGACACCATAAAGTAGGGGTGTCAAACAGGCCTGGGGGCCGGATCTGGCCTGCAGGATGCTTAGATCTGTTCCAAGGTCCTGCCCTGGAAACAGCAAAGGAATGGCCTGTGGTGCCTCTGCCAGCAAAAACAGAGCTTGGGAGGGCCATGTGTGGGCCTCCCGGATTCTGTTTTCGGCTGCAACGGCTTCTGCAGTCCTCTGCCAGAGAAAACGGAGCTCAGGAGGGCCATGCATGAACCTCCCTGGCTCTGTTTTCAACTGCAACAGCCTCCTGCAGCCCTCTGCCAGTGAAAACCCTCGTGGGCTCCATTTTCACTGGCAGAGGGCTGCAGGTCGCTGTTGCAACCAAAAACAGAGCCTCAATGAGTGACGTTGAGCTGGCCATGCCCACCCTGGTCACACTCTCCCCTGACCCCCCAAGGTCAAACACAACCCTGATGTAGCCCTCAATGAAATCGAGTTTGACACCTCTGCCATAAAGGTGCCAGGTGATAAATCAGAGGAGTGGTAAGCGAAGGGTAGTTGATGCAAATAATCTTTCCATGCTAGTAATTGATCCAGTACTCCTAGATAGGTCCAAGCAGTGACATATCAGCAACAAAGATAAACATTATATGGTTGTATAAATAAAGTGCTAGAAAGAATCTGTTTGTGTAGGAATGTCCCACTCCGGCAACTCCAGTGGTGACTGTTTCATCAGTTAGGTAGGGTAGTCCCAAATGTATTGCAAATGAAAATAATTGAGCTTCTAAACTACAAGAGGCTTGCTTTCACTGAAGGAATAGCAGCTGTTTTTGCCAATCAAAACTCTTATACCCTTTGAGAATATTGGAAAATCACTGTGGGTGAGTTTTAGTTTAGTTTGCACTAAACTACATACTCCTGGTATCCAGATCAGAGCAAACATACAAGCCAATCAATTCAACTAGAAAAAAACTATAGCTTGATGTTTATTTATTAAACATCTAAACATTTAATTGGCAAAATTAAGCAGGCCACAGCAGGGAGCAGAAAAATCCACAAAAAAGGGAGAGAGAAAAAGACATGAACGATAGACAAGAATTCTCTACAGGGCTGGATTTAAACTTAGTGAGGCCTTAAGCCAGAGAGGGGGAGGGTTCAGCTGGTTTGGCCAAACTGGATGTTAATTTTATATCTGGTTCGGTGAACCGGTAGTTCCGATGACTGGCTGGCCCGGCCCACCTTGCCCTACCCCTCCCAGGAGTCCCCACGTGGCCTGTTTTGGATCGCAGGTAAATGCAGGGCTTGTACAGAGGCTCTGGGAGGGGGAAGAATGGGCCTTCTGGAGGCTCCAGAAGTTTCTGACCTCCAGGGAGGATGAAAACAGGTCCCTGCAGCCCATTTTCATTCCGAGGGTAATGCAGGAAGGCCTACTAGGTCGAAAACAGGGTGCAGGGGTGGGGGCGCAGCTCCCCCCCATGGCCCATTTCTGCTCTCAGGGTGGTGCAGGAGGCTGACTAGGCCACACCCACCATGGCCATGCCCACCCACCAACTGGGCAGAGAACTGTTGTTAAATTATTTGAAGCCCACCCCTGCCTTAAGCTATATAAAGCTTGGAGGCCCATCCTGTATACAGGATGAAATCAAATCTATTATCAGACAAATAACAGCTACAGTGATATTCCTTCCTTTGTTAGAAACTACCTGCATATTTGACTTACTCATATTCACAAAGAATTATCTGTTCCAGAAAAGTGGGAGGAGTCAGGACCACAGTTCATTACTAATTCTGAAGAAGTCTGCCTTCGTTCTTTCACTACTACAATACACAAAGTTAGCAGTATGGTGGCCTACAAAATGGACACCTTGCTGTGATTTAAATAACAATGTATATGTGCCCTTTTGTAAGATTTTTCACCCAACAGTAATTAAGATTCTTTCAAATACCACCTTGGTTATCTGAGCTGAAGTATCATCTTGTAAATCTACATTAAGACTAGAATCCTGTCCTTTTAATATTACAATTCTGTCAGTGATTTCCATGTAATAGAATGTATAATGTAAATGTCATTTTTACTAAAAAAATAAATTCACATGGTTTAAAAAAAAAAAGCTTGGAGGCCCTTTGATAAAACATCACATTAAAGATTTCTAAAAGGTGCATACCAACACAGGAGCTTGGGTCACCTGAAAATATATAAAGCTATTTTATTGGGTCACCTGAAAATATATAAAGCTATTTTAAAACTAAAGTAAAAACCTGCTAAGTAAGATTTTTTTAAAATTCATATTTATATCCCACCCTTCTCCAGAGACTCAGAGCGGCTTAATTTTTACAAAGTCAGCCTATTGCCCCCAACAATCTTGGGTCCTCAGTTTACCTACCCCGAGGGGATGGAAGGCTGAGTCAACCTTGAGCCTGGTGGGATTCGAGCCTGGAATAGTTACAGGCAGCTGGAACTAAGTGCTAGGCTATTATCTGCCTGCACCACCAAGGCCCTTATTTTAGAACTACAGTACACATAAAAGCTACATAAAATTCTAAAAGGCCCTCCTCCCTCCCCCGCAAAAAATCTGAAATTTTGTTATGCAGACTGCAAAGCCCTGAACTGCAGCTTATGCCCAAATCCAGCACTCATCACCTATGTTTATCAAAAGATCCAGAAATTTCCAGGGCCACTGAAAACAATCCTATAGTTAATTAGCATGATAGCTCCCAAAGGGGGAGCCTTTAATAATTGCAGTCTTAACCGCTTTAGGTACATAATAGCAATATAATCAAGATGGAAATAGGACATGGAGTGATCCTTCCTCTATTCCACACTGAGAAAGCAATAATTTGCTAGATGGGGATGATGTATTCCTCAGAAAATGGAAGAAACTCTGTCAGAATTTTTTTTCTGAAATTGATTTCAAAAAGAAGAATCCTCCTTTTATCTGGAGAAGAACAGGCTCATTTACCAATGTACTATGATAAGACATAAAGTTATTGGCTCCTAACAAAAGGATTTGGGGAGAAGGAAGGAGGGCAGATGCGCAGAAAATTTGACTCTCATCACATTTTGCTTAATGCTACTTGATTAAATACCATTCAAAGCCCTACCGGTGCAGCCCTATTCTTAGGTGCGTTGAAATTCCATTTTCGTATAGAATAACCATTTTAGTAAGAAGTATCCTCAAACAGGAGGGTTCTTTTTAAAATGTGTTGAGAGCTACTGTGCAGCGGTCTTTTATTCTTTTGGTCATTGTTTTCTTCAATTGTTATTTTAGTTGTTATTGATCTTTATTGTGATTTTCTTCCAGCTCTAAGTAAGCCTCAGTGAAGTCTCTTATCTTGTTTCTTGTGAATAGCCAGCAACAGTTTAGAATCCAAATGGTTTTAAACAACCCTGTAAAGATATTTTACTGAATAGAAACTTCTACAAGCAGTCCTTGACTTAAGACCATAAATGGCACCCGCCCATTATGGTTGTAAGTTATGATGGTCATAAAGTAGGTCGTCCATGTGGCTGACCCAATTTAATAATCTTTTTTTGAGGCAGTGGTTAAGTAAACCAATTGTTGATTACGGGCTGGTTTTTTCCCAAAAACCAAAAGTAAATGCTGGTTTTCAGCAAAAATGCCAAAAAAACCCAGTCATGTGACTGCAGGACAGTGCAAATGGCTGTATATGTGGACTGGTTGCTGAGCATCTGAAATGCACTGTGAGGAGGGCAGCTATCAAACTTTGGAACCGGGATGTAAGTTATGATGAACCAGGTCCATCATAACTTTAAATGGTAGCTAAGCCAGCAATCAAGAACTACCATTATTAAGTTTACTTTGGCCTACTCATTAAGAATAGTATTGTTCTTACTCACTGAAACAGTATTGCCAAAAAGGCTTTAAGAGTTGTAAATTTAATTTTACAAAGCTTCTCCTCTTGTAATACTGTTTTGCAAACTAGGGCATTCAAAACCTTTGCTAGACCAATATTTGAATTCAGCTCTGCTGTCTGGAATCTGCACTGTATATCTGACATAAATACAATTGAGTGAGTCCAGAAGTATTTTACCAGAAGAGTACTACAATCTTTTGTTCACAACAGAATACCCTACAGCACCAGATTTGAGATTCTTGGCTTAGACAACTTTGAACTACGCCGACTAAGATTAGACTTAAGCATAGTACATAAAATCATATGTTACAATGTCTTACCAGTTAATGAATATTTCAGCTTTAACAATAACAACACAAGAGCACACAACAGATATAAACTAAATGTAAACCACTCCAAACTCGATTGCAGGAAGTACGATTTCAGCAACAGAGTGCTCAATGTCTGGAACTTGCTACCTGATTCTGTTGTCATCTGCTCAAACCCCCACTCCTTTACCCTCAAACTAACCTCTATTGACCTCACCCCATTCCTAAGAGGTCTGTAAGGGTGTGCATAAGTGCACAATCGTGCCTACCATCCCTGTCCTATTGTCCCCAATTATTAGTTCCTATTTCTTGTATTTAAACTTATGTTTATTCTTGTTTCTGTTACATTGTAAGCTTTTGATAAATAAATAAATGAATGAAGAAAGAAAGAAAGAAAGAAAGAAAGAAAGAAAGAAAGAAAGAAAGAAAGAAAGAAAGAAAGAAAGAAAGAAATGGATTTAGGATTGCAGGCTAAGCTTTGCTAAACATTACCCTGTTACAGGAAAAAAGTGAAAATCAGTCTTTCAAAAATAGATATCAGGATTTAATGGCAGTGAGACTTCTCCACTGTGTCTTGCTAATGCACAAACAAGCAAATCACAGTTTTGCATAGGGAAGTTCTGTGGACCCATCGTATATTTAGAGGTTGGAGAAAAAAGTGGGTGATAGGTTAAACCCCCAATATACAGATTCCGGTAATATGTGGCAATATCTATGGAGATTCTTATTCATCTTTGCCTTTGTGACTCATGGTTGTCTCAAAGGTGCATTTTCAAAAGGCAACTGAACTTCCTTTGTTTTTCTTTGAAGGTGTTTCACTTCTCATCAAAGAAGCTTCTTTGGTTCTGACTGAATAGTAGGGAATGGAAGGATTAATATTCCTTGCAGTCATCCGGTCATTAGCACTCTTTCTGAGGTCACCTGAATAGAGCTAAAAGGTTCAATACCCATTTGAACTATTTAGGTGAATCTGAGGGCATAGATAAACCTCCAAGTGGCCTCAATGACTCTCAGAAGAAGTACTAATGACCAGATGACTGCCAGGAATATAAATCTTTCCATCCCCCTCCATCATTCAGTCAGAACTGAAGAAGCTTCTTGGATGAGAAGCAAAAGATCTTCAAGGAAAAACAAAGGAAGTCCAGTTACCTCTTGAAAAATCATCTTTGAGGCATGGCAATAAGATATATAAAGCATGGTAAAAATTGCAGGTACCCTTCAGGATTTAACCACTCCATGGCTTACTATGGTAAATGAGCCAGATGACAGAAATTCAGATTTAATCACCTTGTAGCTCAATATATTTTATTTTTTTAAAAATTTAAAGCACCCAGTTGCTGAAGCTCTCTGGGCAGTTTACAGAAAAACATTTAAAAATACAATTTGAATAAAAACATACACAGTAAAATATAAAATAAAAGCACCATATACATTAGGCAGTTGCAAGGCAGGCATACAAAAACTAAAACAATATGTATTAAAATTAACATAATATATGCGAACTAAATTTCAGGATTGCATCACAAAGCTCTCCATAGAACAAGCTCCTGGCATTCTTTGAAAGGTTAGCCCTTATTTTGAACCAGTTTATGTTCCAACTAAACTAGAAATAATAATAATAATAATAATAATAATAATAATAATAATAATAATAATTTATTAGACTTGTATGCCGCCCTCTGTCCCTAAGGACTCAGGGCGGCTAACAATATAAAACTCATTACAAATTTACAATAAAAAGAAATTAAACTAAATACAAGCCTAAGAATTAAAATAGTTCTTAGGATGCCTGCTCTTATATTTGGGTAACTGTAACAAATTATCCACCTCTTTTTTCTTTTCTTTTCAAGGATCCTGAAGTTGAAAAGAAAAGCACATTGGCCAGGTGACTATTTCCAATGCTTCAGTGCTACTTTAATGTGGGAAATTTTCAACCCTGCAGTGAAGCATATGTGGCGGGGAAGGTGTAGTAAGATTTAATGAAGTTATAACACCTTGGCATCTTCTTGGACATGAAAAGCAAAGAGCCAATTCGGCAGCTTAGTCAGCAAGAGAAATAGACAGAAAAGAAAAACCAATAACACCCTCAGCTAGATGGAAAGAATTATGCTGAGACAGTCTATATACCTGACTTACCTTATACAAGACAACCTTTGCTTGTTCACTGTAATTAATGAATTAGATAACACAACACAATTCTAAACCAAGAGCCATTCCACACTGCAGATCCGAAACATTTTGGGAAGGTGAAATGCTAACAAGCTGAAAATGTTTTAATTAGGAGACGGAAGATAAAATGGAAAACCAAGTTCCTAGGCCTTTAATAGGTTGGGAAGAAAAGAAATCATAGTTAAATACGGCTTCCTTCAGTTCTGGACGTGAAGATATAATTACAGCAATTCTATCTTTCCCATAAATCAAAGCCTGGTCCTTTGCATAGGAACATCCTGGTCTTTTGTAACTGGAAAATTCAGTCTCTATGAAATCTCTTAAGGAATGACTTAATTCACACCTCATGGATGAATATTAGAACTTAATCGATTTGTGTGAGCTGATCCAACAGACTTGCCCTTCTCTGAATATTACAAAATGGTTTGTCACATATTAAAGCATACGTTTCGGTATGAATTTTACGCTTTAAATGGGAGATAAAATATTTTCCTAAGAAATGAAATAATTATATATTCCAATGAAATACAATGTTAGATTCTGATGAAATACAATTATAGATTTTAAAAAGTGCAGAAATGATGTAGTTAGAAACAGGCTGAACTATCTTTCCTGTTCTGATTATGTTACCTAGTTAAAGTAATGAAAAATCTGCAAAAAAAAACCAAGCAAGCTCAAAGAGCACCAAGGAGCCCTCATCTCTTTCCTGTTCTTAATTTCGTTGGGGCTGAAAACATCCAGATGACCTGTAGATGGCAGCAAAGATAGAGTAGTTCTGTCTTCTAAGGCATGCAATATTTATCACTTTCTACTGAGAGTTTCATTTGGCCCAAATGAAAGAGAATTAAGCACCACTTGGAACTCTGGAAACACATCAAATCATTTGCTGCAGTTTTCCAGTTATAAAAATGCATTTCAGCAGCAAAGAAAAGCAAGAGAATTGTTCCCCAGTCAACTTTATGAGCAAGCTTCATCTAACAACAACAGTGATTATGATAATATTCCATGCTGTTTATCTAGGATAGAGGTGAAAAAGTCATGTAGGCTCTAGCAGTATCCAAGTACCTTCCAAGTTCAATACAATTAATTCATACTTTACCCACTATTAATAAAAAAAGATATTTGACAACCGGTGATCTGTTTTGGTCATCGTTTCAGAGATATTTCCTTATCTAAACAGAGAAGCAGAATGAGCAGGGTTGGGCAAAAGTAATCAATGAGAAGGGGAGCGACTTATGACTTCCTGTCAGTTTACCTATTGAGTTTCCTTCTGGGAAGCAGGCAAGAAGTGTTAGAAATCTTCCTTCCTTCCTCCCTCACTCCCTTGCTCCTCGCTCCCTCCCTGCTTCCCCTTCCTCCCTTCCCTTCCCAGTTTGTCCTCCCTCTCACATTTACTTTAGAATTCTTGTTGGCTTTCCCACTGACTTAAAAATTAAAAAAAAATAGGCACCCTGTGGGTCATGGTAAAGGTGAGGCCGGATGTTCAGACGTATGTGAAAAGTGCCATGGGGGTGAAGGTTTGTGGGAGTGCAGTGCAGGTTAGAAGGATGCCTGGAGCTGTGCAGTCAAAGAAGGTGCATGGGCATATGGCATGGGTTGGGTTGGGAAGGTACTCAGAGCTACACAAGAAGTACCACATGGGTGATGAGGGCATGCAGGGATGTGGCATGGGTTGGAAAAGGTATATGGGGATATGCAAATGGCCAGTTTGATGCAAATGCAGGTAGGGAGACTTACCTGAGCAACTCGTTACTTTCTGTACCAGCTTCTCCATGCTCAGTGTTGTCTGTTATTGAGCAAAGCCAGCAGGGAGTGTGGACAATCATGATCAAGCTTGTATTTTCTACCAGCTTCCTAATGGCATGTAGGGACTGGCAGAGAGCATTAGAAATGAGAATCAGCTGACCATGGCTGACTGCAGCACTGAAGAAGCCACAAATTTGCCAAATTTCAATCCCATGGGATCATGAGCCCGGATTTTGGATGCATTCTGTAAGTTAGCCCATCTAAGATATATCAATTCATAAATGTTGACCTATGAGGCACCATTTCACCCAATTGAAGGTTAACAAACAGACAGTAAAGTTTTAGTAGCATATAGATGGTTAGGGCCTTCTGCTAGAAACTGGGAGATGGAGCAAATACTAGCCCTACATTAGGTCCAAAGCCAGCTGAGTGACCTTGGCCAATCATTGTGTGGGTCCTAAGAAAAAGGACATGGCAAACCACTTCTAAAAAAGCTTGCCAAGAAAACTGCAAAGACCAGCAAGGGAGTCAACAATGATTTAAAGGCAACAAATCTCTTTTTTAAAAGGACAAGTTTAAAGTCTGATAGCAAGTAAAATATTATCTTTAGGAGAGAGGTGCCAGTGATGAAATGTTTTATCAGACTGGAAGCAAATATTTTGCTCTTAGGTAAATTCCACAATACTCCTTAGACTGAATGCAAGGCCAAATGCCAACAGGCTTAAAGTCAATACCACACCTGGTCTGAATCAGTAGTGGGATTCAAAAATTTTACTACCGGTTCTGTGGGCATGGCTTGGTGGGCTGGCACGGGAAGGATACTGTAAAAGTCAGAGGTGGTATTTGCCAGTTCTCCGAACTACTCAAAATTTCTACTACCAGTTCTCCAGAACTGGTCAGAACCTGCTGAATACCACCTCTGGCCTGAATGGACATCCACAGCCTCTGGCTGAATTCTGAAAGCTACAGGCATCACAAGAAATGCAATGCTTCTACCACTTCTTATGAACAGTTCTACCACATATGCCTTATGATGGCTGATGACAGTGTCTTCAGAGTTGGCAAGCTTTTTTTAGTAAACTTGGATGGTTGTGTAGGAAGTTAGCACCCACCCCTCTCCTAGAAAAATGAAATATCCTAGGAAATATTAAAAAGGCAGAATATTTCCCCTAAAAAGAGTAGAAACTCAGAAGCAGAAACTCACCTCAGAAGCAGAAGCTCACCCCCACCTTTGCTAATGGACCATTACTCTGGCCTAGGCCAGTCTATTTTACATAACAAAGATCTATTCCAGTAGAATTATAATAGGAATTGCCCAAAGCTCTTTCATTACATCATCATCAGTGGTGGGATTCAAACATTTTTTACTACCGGTTCTGTGGGCGTGGCTTGGTGGGTGTGGCAGGGGAAGGATACTGTAAAATCTCCAGTCAGAGGTGGTATTTGCTGGTTCTCTGAACTACTCAAAATTTCCGCTACCGGTTCTCCAGAATTGGTCAGAACCTGTTAAATATCACCTCTGATCATCATCCAGCAAGGCTCAACCAAGCCTGGGACTCAGGACAGCCTACAGAGTTGCCCCTGCATGGACTCATGGGAGTCTGACAACCAATCAGAATACAACCTCAAATTCAAATCCCAACAGAGGGTATAAAACTCAGGCACTCTCAGCATATCAGCCCTTTTCCTGCTTTCTTCACCCAAGGCATGTGATCCTGTCCACCATTAAACCATCTTTCCAAGCGGTCACCATGTTTCCAGTGTCTTTCTTCCCCACTTGGAACTACTGAACCCAGAAGAATAATTCTTCCAACAGAGGAGGCAAGACCTCAGCATGATATTACCCTTTCCCCTATATAAACAGGGAAACAAATCTGGCATAACAGCAGCTGATCAATTTTTATAAAATACAATAGCTTGATCATACCCTTTCTCACATAATGCGTATGTTCTTTATTTTTTTCAAGTGAAGAGATGATATAAGCCGTGATGGCAAACCTATGGCACACGTGAGCCATCTATGGCAGAGCCATCTCTCTGGGCACACCAGCTATTGCCCATTGCTCTCTGGGTTCCAGTGTGCCACCTGGTCTTCACACGTGTGGGAGCACCAGAAACTTGAAGAGCAGCTCCCCAGTGTGCATGCATGCCGTCCAGCTGGTCTTCACACATGTATGCATTCCACATGTATGGAAGACCAGGTGGTCAGGTGCTCATGCACGCTGGGGAGCTGCTCTTCCAGTTACTGGCGCTCCCATGCATGTGCCACGGAGTTGTTCTTCTGGTTTCCAGCACTCCCCTGTGCGCACACGCACTTCTGTTTTGGCGCTCAGTGCCAAAAAGTTTTGTCAACACTGATGTAAGCCCAAGAAGACTCGATGACCTTCATTAAGTCAGTTCTCAGAATTACAAATGTTCAGCTATCCTGGCTGGTAATTCTGATGGCTGACATGGGTTGAATAGAACTTTATGCAACCAGGTTAATGGGGGCTTCTTTCCGTTATTTCCACAAACTCAGTTAAACATTCAAAGCACTACACCCCCACAACCACACAGCTTGGTTGGGGCAAACTACATGAACATGACTCAGTTAAGTAAGATTTAGAATGTAAATGAAGCTGTAAAAATGAGTGGAACTGTTACGCATAATAACAACAACAATAATAATATAAAGAGGAAGAACTTTGTTGAAAGCTTTTTTCAATCAGTTATGTTTTTCCAAACTTTTAAAAGGATTTTGATTTTGGAAAATGTGGTCCTTCTTGCCAGTTCTCCATTCTTTGCCTAAATACATTCTTCACACTAATCCATGGCCATGGTGTATTTAACCATGGTTTACTGAATGAGCTACAACCTTCTAAGCCAAATTTGCAAAGTTATAAATGTGCATGGGATATGCCAAAGTCAAGCTAAGGCCTTGGCTCAGATTGTAAGGTTTAGGGCAATGAATGAACCTATTATTTCTGCACCATTTTAACAGCTGGGTTGGGGCAAACTAAATGAATATGACTCAGTTAAGCAAGATTTAGAATGTAAATGAAGGTAACTTTCTGATAAATTGCACATTTGTATTCAAAGGTTCGGTAACAAGCTTGTAAGTAAGGAGGGGTGATGATATTGCTTATCTTCCACTTCATATCCTGAAACAGCAAAGCAATCTGGCATGTATAAGCATATTAAATTCATCATAAACCCAATCTACATTGTGATAAGCTTTCTCTTATATGTACCTTCAAGTTCAAATCAGAAGCAGTGGGGCTGGAGTACTTAAAATATATTATAACTTGGGAATGAACTCTCATGATCTCACTGAGATTTATTTCTGCATCAACATGTTCAGGAACAAAGTAAAGAAATAAATACAGAAGAGAAAATGATAGAGGGCAACATCTATAGCAAGAAGGCCAGGATTCTGTCCTTTAAAGATAAAAACAACTAAAAATAAAACAACTGCCTTATTCAACGTCCACAGCATTGTGAAAATAAGAAATCCTAATCTGTTGGATCCATCCATGATTTCCTTACATATGAGAGAACAAATTATTAATTCCCGCAAACTACTGATTAAACAGCTAGAAATGAGCATTAAGTCTTGACCTAGGACTTCCAGGTGAGGAAAAATGGTGAACTAGATATCCTTGAAAGAGAAGAATTGATGTGGAGGTGAGAACCTATGGATTGGCGGTAAGCTTGAACAGAGGAACCTCTCCAGAAAAGGAGAGGCCAAGAGATTGCCCATTTGTACTCCAGATGATTGTTCCTTGTAAAGAGATTGCAGGACAGTGGTCATCCAGTGAGCCTGAGCAACAGGAGTCAAGGGAATCTATCAAGCTATCAGCTGTGGCAGAGCCTCTAAGAACACTGGATTCAACCATCTCATTTTCTAATCACTTTCAATTTACAATTATTTTACAGTTAAAAGGATCAGTTTGATCTAGTGGTTAAGATACCCAGGCTAGAAATGGGGAGAGCATAAATTATAAAAGTTATTAAAAGATTGAGGGACTAGACAAATTTGGAACAGACTTAGACTTAGAATAATTTCATTGTTACTTTGAATGTACGCTAATCAACATACATTAAAATGAAATTTTCTTGCATACAGCTCTCAAAGTGTCACCACCTCCAGTGTATACTACATAAACATGACAGGCATTTGGAGATTCAAGGTGTTGTAGGATATAGTACAGAGTTATATTAACCAGGGGTGGGATTCTACCAGTTCGGACCAGTTCTATAGAACTGGTTGTTATGATTCTGCACAGTTCGGAGAACCGGCAAATCACACCATTGGCTGGCCTCTCCCCTCCTCCCCATGCACCCCACCCAGGAGGCTTCCCTGAGGCCCAGTCAGGGGTGGTATTCAAGGGGTTGGGGGAGGGAGAAGTGGACTGAAAGCAGAGCTGAACCTTCCTTAGGATTGAAGCTTCTATTTTTCAGGGCAGACTCAGGCAGCAGATTGCAGAAAGGTAGATCTGGGAGTGAAGCTGTGATTCTTCAAGCAGCTCAATCTGCCTGCCTGCTTTGCCTGCTTTTGCTCTTTTTTTAATATAAAAAATTCAATCTTTACATATATATTTACAATATTTACATACAAGCCACACCCAGCCAGTCACATAACCACCAAGCCACACCCACAAATTAGGCCTCGCCCACTGAATCAGTTGTTAAGAAATTTGAATCCCACCCCTGATATTAACAGCATCATCTGTCAATCTATTTGCTCGATATGCAAACTGCATGGGATCTAACAGTGGATCCATGATGGTTTTCAGGTGGGACAGCACTAGCCTTTCAAAGGTTTTCATAACTACAGATGTTAGAGCAACTGGTCTGTAGTCATTCAGTTCCCTGGTGGAAGGCCTCTTTGGCACTGGGATGATAGTAGAGAGTGTTTGAAGCAAGAAGGAACATAGCACATCTCTAGTGATTTATTGAAGATTCGGGTGAAGATGGGGGCCAATTGGTCAGCAAAGACTTTTAATCAAGAAGGAGTTATCTTGTCTGGCCCTGGTGCTTTTCCTGGCTTTTGTCTGTGAAATAGATCTTGCACTTCTTTTTCTGTGATCACCAGAGGTTGTGAACCCAATACATACATACATACATACATACATACATACATACATACATACATACTTACTTAATTATACATATACCCACATATATTATATCCACATATTATATTAGAACTTTTGCTAAGATCTTTGAAAAATTGATTAAACAAAACAATATTTCCATGTGCCAGGTAGATCAAACACAAAACACGGCCATATAAACTAATTCTACTTTATTCTACTTTGTCGAAAGCTATATGAACAAAACCTTGTGAATCTGAAAGTACAATTCTTCTGCTGTCACCTTTATAGTCTGATAACAGAGGGAAAGTACTTTCTGAGCTTCTTGCTCTGCTCACTAAGAGGGCTATGCTCTAACTTAACTGACTGTTCTTTAGGCAGTGTTTGTTTGCCCTTATTCCCAAGGTCATTTCTACATACCATTACACTGTGAAACATAAATTGTTTAGTCTATCAGGAGAAATATCATTGGCTAAAAACTGAAAGCAAAGCAACAAAGCAATCTGAGACTTCATGAACACAGAAATGAGTTGCTAAAGGAGTCTAGAGTTCCAGGCAAAGCAAAGTGAAATTTACAAAATGACAAATAGAGGCATGAAATGTTGTAAAAAAAATTCCAAAGAGATTTCAAAACAACACCATCATCCAGAAATGAACAGAAAGCTTTCTTCTTCTGTTACAGATTGTAATAGATTCTCCTCTATTAGTTACAGTTTGTAAAAGTCCACCTTTGATTGCATTTTCCTTTTCAAAACATTTTTTTAAAGTTAAACATTGCTTTCTTTGCCATTCTCTGCCATACACCTGTCTGTTTCTTTTTCACATTCTTTACTTTCTTTCCTGTTTTGTTGATCCAAATTGGTTGTTGTGGTTATGTCATTTGCATCTCCCCCATCCTACCCAGCATTAAGGTTGGTAAATTTTTCCTTTGATGTATCACACTGCACAAACTTGCCATTTTGAAATATTCTCTCTCCATCTGACATTCTGCTTTTTTTAAAAAAAAGAGACTAATATTTCTGAAAGGTCACTACTCTAGGATGACTCTTGGAAAATTTAATGCAACAGCAAAAGGAGTCTAGTTTAAAGAATCAAATCAAGATTCTGGCTTGCCTCTCTTCCCCAGAGGAAACCAGCTTCAGCAAAGAAATGGGAATCCATACTACAGCTTCATGGGGAACAAATCAAATGGAGAGGACGTAGCTGCTAGTGGCTGATTGGAGAAACCCGTGTTGAGCAGACATTTATTTTTACAAATTGCTTGAAGACATGGCCAAGTCAGAGCATTCATCTAGTCTGCCTTTTTCAATTGTTGACTTTCAGAAGTGTGTGACTTCAGCCATAATGCTCAGTGCTGGCTAGGAATAATGGGAAATGTGTCCCTTATATATGGAACACATTAGAGTGGAGAAGATGGCATTACAGCAGGATTATCTGCGGTGCTTGAAGCTTTTTAGGATTTCAAATGCATACTTGTCTGGGGATGCAGGAGCTCTTATAAACAGAACCTTTGCTTTATTGCTGGTCTTCTTCATTACTACCCCTTTAATAAAAAAAATGCAAGCATCTCCTGATCATCCCAACTGGTTCTGAAGATAAACATTACAATAATTTTTTTTAAAAGGACTATAGAATGTATAGCTGTGTGTGTGTGTGTATCTGACTCTGGAAGTAACAACATAGATATCTATCTGTTCTTATTGCCAACATTTCTTTATTATTAAATTTCTTTTTCTTCCAATGAACTCAAGACAACAAATGTTTTCACAACAAGCTTTCAAAATATGCCGGGTTAGAAAAGAGGTGCCTAGTAACAAAAGATCTCATTTAATGAGTCTTATGTCTGAGAAAAATTATATGCTGATAATTGATTCATTATTATTATTGCATTGCATTACAATTATTACAATTATTATAGTATATTTCAATAGAGAAACTCAAATACTTTGGCCATCTAATAAGAAGGAAAGTCTCACTGGAGTAGAGCCTAATGCTGGGAACAATTGAGGGCAAAAGAAGAAGTGGGGTGGCAGAGAATGAGGACAGGAAGGCCTGGAGGAATGTTGTCCATGGGGTCACTATGAGTCGGACACGTCTTCGCAACTAACCACAACAACATTTCAATACAATCTCTTTCATGCTATTCTCAGTATTGCACTTTGCTTTAAAATTGTGTAGCGCCTAGTTTTATTATTAGACGGAGCATGGGTGAGAAATGTGAGACTATACAGACATCACATTACTGAACTAAAGTTCTGAGAAGCTCCAGTCAACATGGCCAATAATGAGAGATTTTGGAAGAGTGTAGGGCTATCATATCTAAACTGCATAAATAAGACAACCACCAGAACCTAAATGTTCTATATTTTGATGCTTCTACTGGTGCTTGTCCATATTTTGCATGCCAGATTTGATCTCCTTAAGAGTTGTCATTCAGAAGGCGACAATTGTCATCTGGAAGGCTGTTGCCCAGTAGAGAGGATACTTGCTCTGTGTGTGTGTGTGTGAGGGTGTTTGTGTGGGTGTGTGGGTGTATGTGGGTGTATGCGTGTGTGTGTGTGAGAGAGAGAGAGAGAGGGGGGGAGAGGGAGAGAGAGAGAGAACAGTAGAGTATCTTCCAGATATTGGTATAAATGAGCTTGGACAAAGAAGAGAGGAGATGTTGCCTGGGAAACAATCAGATAGAAGAGCAAATAGTTGCTTAATGGTCAGAGAAAGAAACCTAAAAGGACACCCTGAAGGATCAAACAGTTGAAAGTGGTGGTGAGAAGTTTGCACCTTCAGTTGTGCCAGACTTTGTTAATGTAGTCTTACAGTACACTAGAATTAGTTCATCTACTTATGTTTCCTGGCTGGTCTATCTGAGAGGGCTGACAAGTAATGATACATTAGGAGTGCTGATCCTCACTCTCTTTGTGGGAGGTTGCTCATGGCCAGGTTGCACAGTCGGCTTCTGTGAATTTGAAGTGGGAAGTGGAGGGTCCCATGTTGCTATTTCTCAGCAACATTTCTGAGCCTGATCCTGCATTCTATTTGAACTGTTTCTTGCACTGGGTTCTTGGTTGTTTGATTCTGAATGCAGTCAGTGTAGAGATTCCCATACTAGTGTCCTGTGATGAAAGAACCTTTCTTGTTCTGCTGGAAATGAATATAAAATGATGAGAGGCTCCTGTGAGCACAAAATACTCACCCACTAAGGAAGCTGCTTGTTACATCACTGCATAAATTACTGCTGTCCTTCATTCACTGGAAGGAGGAACTCCTGCTTCGTCTTAGATTATCTGGATGCGGTTGGACTATGAAATCATTCCTGGTGCATGAGCAGAACAAATCACCCACCACAGAAACTGCTCATTTTGTTATCCTATGAATCATGGCTCAAAAACGGTTTCCTTTCAAATCAAGCAATTATCTTATGAAACAAAATTAAATTAAACACAGAAAACACCTTTAAAAACACCTTTAAAAGAAGCAGCCATAGGAAGCATCTGCATTTTTCTTGTTGTTGTTGTCTCTTGCCATGGTGTATACATGTGTATGTGTGTGTGCTTTCTTGTTGTACTGTGTGTTTGCATGTGTGTATTTGAAACAGGGAGAGCTGCGTATACTCTGCTCTGGGCTACATGACTGGAAGGAGGCCAAAAAAAGTGTTTCTGTGGAAGAATCAAACCAATCTGTTTCCCAGCTATCTTTCCCACAGTTTCAGCCCTAATAGAGTAGACTAAGAAATCAATGTATTTGCCAGGTTGAAAAGACCAGGTCCAAACATGAAGATTCAATTAAACTGATTTATTGCTATAGACCATGTACAAGAATCTTTTCAACTAATGGCCAACATCTGGTTAGAGTTAAGTAAGAGACAATGGTACTCAAGATAATTACTAATACCACTCTATAAAGCCTTAGTAAGACCACACCTAGAGTTCTGCATCCAGTTTTGTTTACCACATTATAAAAAAGATGTTGAGACTCTAGAAAAAGTACAGAGAAGAGCAACCAGGATGATTAAGGGACTGGAGACTAAAACATATGAAGAACGTTACAGGAACTGGGCTTGGCTAGTCTAGTAAAGAGAAGGACCAGGGGAGACATGATAGCAGTCTTCCAATATTTGAGGGGCTGCCACAGGGAGGAAGGGGTCAAGCTTTTTTTTTTAAAGTATTTTAACGTTTTTAGTGATTGGGCTTGTTGATTTAATTCTGTTTTAAATATTTATTGTTTGAAGTATTGTGTTTTTAATTGTGAGCTGCCCCGAGTCCTCGTGGAGAGGGGGCAGCATATAAGTCCAATTATAAATAAATAAATAAATAAATAAATAAATAAATAAATATAATGCACCTGTAGGCCAGACAAGGAATAATGGATGGAAACTAAACAAGATGGTTTGGACGTAGTTTGCTTGTAGGGATTTTAAGGCTGATCCCTCTTTTCACTCTGCCCCCTGGTTCTGCCAATCCTTAGTATTATAGTATATAGCATATAGGTCAGGACTGTTTTTATTATAATATCCATAGCAACATTGCCATTCAAAACATGCTTCCACCTTCCTCCTTTTCTCTTCATGTCAAGTAGGGAGGGGCTTGTCTGAAACATTTTCTCAAGTTATTTTCTTGGCCTGGGTGCAACCCTCACTTATCTAACCATTGTCTTGGAGGTCGTTCTTCCTCCTGTCCTTCAAGGCCATTCCCTCTTTCCTTTACACATAAGGGATGCATTGCCAATTTTTTTGTGTCTCTCTCCACAGCCCCAACCTAGGTCCATCCCATTTTCAAACCCTGTCTCTTTGTTCCCAGTTTCTCCCTGCTGCATCATATTTGGTCCCACTGTGTTCAGTTTCTGGGGGTTCTAGCAGTCCTTTGGATCAGAAAGAATAAAACACAGTCGAGAAAGCATTCAAAAATGGCTTCCTTCCAACCCCTTATTAGCAAAAGCAAATGCCTTTCCAGCAGTTTGTTGGATTGGAAAAAATAAAAAGAGAAAAGGATGAGCTTTTGGAGTAGATAATGCTTATATTTACATATGTCAAAGTGTAGAAGTGAATAATTTTCGGGGCAGGAAATGCCAGATGTGAAAGCCATGCCACAAAAATAGGTGGGAATGTGATTAAAAGAAAGAATGCAATTAAAAGTAAAACTGCATTATCTCCAAAATAATTATCCTGTTAATAACTAATATTATTATACCCACTTTACTACCATTAACTATTAAATTTAAATATTACCAACTTTGGGAATATTACCCCATGGTAAGAATGGGAGCCAATAAATTTCATAAATAAAAAATAAAATAAATGATCAGGAAGGTGCATACATAGCTTTGGGCATTTCAGAGTTTTATTCAGTACAATTTAAAAAGTTGCACATTTTATTTCCAACTGGCAGAAAACTAGCACTTAAGCCACTCAGATTCTGCAGATAAGGCCATATGGATAAAGGAAATTACAAGTATTCAGTTAGACTTCAAACCTGAAACTTTTTTGTTGGGAATGTTAAAAGAGGACTATGCAAATGAAATTAAATATTTAATTCTCCATATAATCACAGCAGCAAGAATTGCGTTGGCACAATGTTGGAAGGGTGAACAAATGCCAACAAATAATCTGATTACTCAGAAGATACTTGACTGTGCTGAAATGGACCTACTCACACAAAAACTTAGGAATAAGGAAGACTCAAGATATATTACAGCTTGGGATAAATGGTATAAGTGGATTAAAGAGAAAAAACCAGGAATTTAAAAGAAATGGATTTGGACGGAGTAGTTAAATTAAGAATGTTTACCAACTAAGAAATGAATAGTAGTAAAATCAGTACCAAGAAAAAAACACACCATCTTAGTTGATTAGAAGCATATGTCTTATATGGTTTATATGTTTATTTATATTGTATTTGTATATATTGATTTTGTCTACAACGTTAAATTGTATTCGATGTATTGTATACAGTGTTTTGTTTTTTTAATTGCTAATAAAGGTTTTTTTTCTACTAAAAAAACGGCCATATGACCTTCCCAAGATTTTCATTTCATTTCATTCTTGTTCTTACAAATAACTGTTTCATTTTATGGCTACACTATGAAAGAATACAGTGACCTGCACAATCGTAATTGGGTGTGCAGAATTTTACCTTACATGTTCTAGGGAAATATCAAGAAGTAGTTATGTCTTTTAAGTACTGAGATTCCTTATTTTTCTTCCTGTTCAATGGTCTTACATTTAACAGCAATCTCTCTTCTAGTTTTGCTGAAGGAAAGTGTAAGTGTGTGTGTGTGTAAGAGAGAGAGAGAGAGAGAGAGAGAATGAATGAATGAATGATGGCATATCGCAATACATCATCACAACTTTAAAGTATGAAGAAGTCATATCCTTCTCCAATCAATTTATTTTCTTTCTAAAAACAACCCTGGCCTTGGACTTGGGGCAAACTATTTAGCTGTAGTGGTTGTTGGAACCTGCCAAGACAGACCCTCCAAGATTGGATTTTAACACATTTTTTTTTTTGTGGATATTTAAAGGCATAACCCTTTCCCAGAAACTTATTCATATACGAATTCTGGAGAAACACAAGTTACATTCCCAATGTGAATTCATTGCATGTGGGAAAAGGTGGGAGGGAGGGAAAAGAAATATGTTGGTCCTTGATATTTGATATGCATGTATTTGTCTGTTTGTTTGTGTGGGTATATGGTGTTCCTTCTTTTTGACGTTCAGAACTTATTTCCTGTTTTTTCTTTCTGTTCGTATTGTCTGTTATTTTGTAATGGGCAGCCTCTACATTTAATTAAGTAAATAATACTTTTCTTCTTATTTATTCGATGTTTAAGGCCACCACAATATTGTAACTTTTAACAATTTACAGAAATAAAAACGAGAATACAACTGCCAGCCATAGAAAGCAGACCAGACTAAGAAACAAATGTCATGTAAGTCTAAAACTCATTTTATTAGAATAGCTACAGTGACAGAATCATACAACCTGAAAGTGCCTCCATCCTCCTTCACTATATCTTCATGTGAATTAAGAAGAGGCTGGTTTTTTTTTTAATTACATTTATATGCCGCCCTTCTCCGAAGACTCAGGGCGGCTTACAAATTTGGAGCACAACCCAATGCTCTCAGCAATAGCCTTCATTCCATTGTATATGCCTGCTTATTACTAAGCGGCATTTTTACAAAGTCAGCTTATTGCCCCCAACAATCTTGGGTCCTCAATTTACCTACCCCAAGAGGATGGAAGGCTGAGTCAACCTTGAGCCTGGTGGGATTCGAGCCTACAGTAATTGTAGACAGCTGGATCTTAAGAGCAGGCATTTAACAGCCTGAGCCACCAAGGACTCTTATTTTTAAGTTTGTTTCTTGGAATGGGTTATGTGAAGCTTTGCTAATGATTCTTCTGCTGTCCTTCATAGCTGTCCTCTAAGCTCCCTACAACAATTCAACCAAAAAATATGATTAATATAAATAATGATACTTCTTATACTCTTGTGTTGTGATGCAATTCTAATGTTTTCCTCGTCCCATCTTTGTATCCATGGATGTGGTCGCAGGCAGTGTCATGTGAGATAGCATGGTATCACAGAATTAGCTTACTTGTACAAAGTGAAGCAGATCTGGGGAACAATCTCAGCAGCTAGAGTCTTCTCTTCCCTCTACTGTAATATGGTCCAGATAACATCAGGAGATGGAACTGAGGGAGAGGAAATGCTACCATTTTTTCAGAGCCTGGTCATTCCTAGCCTTGCATCGTTCTTCCTACCCCTACCTTTACTGTAAGCCTGCCAGCCTCTTCTTTCACTCATGCTTTCCTTAGGATTGCACCTCAAGAACACCAGCATAAAGGATTGCAGTGAAATCATCAACTGGAAGGAAGGAAGCCCTGGGAGGCGGGGATGAAGAGATATTCCAGCTTGGACTCCATAAGTGGGAGGAAGCATCTGAGATCAAACAGGTTGTTAATCCGATTTTTCCCAGGGGAAAGTAGCAGTCTGGCCAGATTCTTATGAACCGGTGGATCAACAATAAAGAAATCCATCCATCAGTCAATCAATCAATTGGAATAGAGATGGAAGGGACCTTGGAGGTCTTCTAGTCCAGCCCCCTGATTCTTAATCTAAGCCTTGGAATTGTTCTATTTGCTTGTGCCTGACAAGATATTGTTAGGCTTCAATGAAATAGTGTGTTAGAACATCAACAGTACTAAATGTGTTGTACGCATTATGTTAGCATGTGTTAATATAACAATCATAGCGCACTGAGTGGTTAGAATGTTGGACAACAAGTCAAGAGATCCAAGTTCAAGTTTACACTTATTCCTGGAAATTCAATGATGCAGTTAAAGAAACCTCCTCAAGTAGAACCTGATAAATCAACTTATTGAATGAGTGAGACTTTACCTGGTTACAACTAATTAGAGTTCTTCCAGTTATTCCTCTGGTCAACAGATGGTTACAATTAGAATGTGGGAATAATTAATAAAGTTAAACGTTTCATACAAATTGCTTGGAGTTTGCTAGAAGGCTGTGATAGACTAAAATATAGTTGCAAAGAATCTATGTAGGAAATAAAAAATTAGAAGGCTGGTGTTCCTAAAGGAGTCCGCAGAAATAGGATCCTCAGAGAAACAGAGTAAAAAAAGTAGGTAGAGATCAGAGGGAGAGATGAGGTGCTGCTGTTAGACAAAACTGTGTCACTGAGGAAATTAAAGATAACAGAATTGAGAAAGGCTACTTTTTTCCAAGCAGATATAGACAGAAAACCTAGGACCTAAGAGGGGATAAAAAGAGCTGTGGGCATGCAAGGGAGATGTGTGAAGAAGAAGTTCAGCCAGTCAAAACGGATCTATGAAATAAAAAACAAAGAAAGCTGTCTTGGGAAAGATAGCCTAAAGAGAAAGGAAGATAAGGAGCAGAGGTAAGGAGCCTTTTTTGTTTCAAAAATGGGAAGGAAAAATGACTTCTAAGGAAAAATAATGCTGCTATGTATGCAGGTTTGAATGTCATTGGTTAAGTTTGAACTGTTCTTGTAAAATGTCAGGAATGATTGGTTTAAAAAGTGCGGGAAAACCCTGCACTCTGATTGGCTGGCAACTGCGGCTGCTGGCTATAAGTAGCAGCGCAGACAGCCAAATTGGGTGTTATGAGCTGTAGTCACTAATAAACTCTTCACTGAAGCACTCTGCATCTGACTCTTCATGCAAATCTAACACTGGCGACGAAGGTGGGATCCTTCCCGAAGAGAAGACAATGCGGAGAAGAAGCCGAGAGAGATGGCTGTGCTGAACACCCCCCAGCCCCGTTCGATCCGACGGCAGAAGACTGGGACTCGTATGCAGATCGTTTCCAAATGTATTTGGAGGGAAACAATCTCGCCGACATTTCCGAGAAGCGGAAGAGGGCGGTCTTTCTCACCCACTGCAGTCCGGCCGTTTTCAAGATGGCGAAGGCATTGGCGGGAGCTGCAGATGTGAAGGTAATGGACTGGCCCGATTTAGAAAAGTTATTAAGAGCCCATTACGCACCACAAGTATCGTGCATCATTAAGAGACAGAAATTCTACCGTCAGGATCAAGGGGAAAGCGAAAACGTTAATGACTTCGTGGCAAGTTTAAGGGACATTGGGGGGTGCATGTGAATTTATCAACTTAGAAGAGGCCATGCGCGATCGATTTGTTCTAGGCCTAAAAGACAAGGTTTTGCAGAGCAAATTATTAATGAAACCTAAGATCACGCTTAAGGAGGCCATAGAAGAAGCTTTTCAGCGAGGAAGCTACCAAGTCCTCAGCAGCAGCCATGAAGAAAATTAACAAGGCCGCAAGCCATCCTGATGTGAAGAGATCCACAACAACCCATTGCGAGCAATTAGATTCTGATTCAGACAGTAGCGAGGTGGAGGAAGGAATTTATAGACTCAGAATGGAGAAGAAAAGGAAAGACCTTGGAAGAAAGAGGCAAGACTTTTATTGTAGAGGGTGTGCACACTGAATGCAAGTTTTTTGATACCATCTGTCTCCGTTGTGAAAAAAGAGGTCACCTAGCAAGAGTCTGCAAATCATCCAGAACTCCACCAAGCAGAAAGAAGTTTCCTGACAAAGATTTCAAGCCTAACAACTTCAGTGAGAAAATGGGGCAATACAGAAGCAAATGGGAAGAATGAAACTCATCAAACAGTCACCATTGGTCATTCTTCAACCTTAAGAAGCAGAAAAGTACATGTGAAGGTACTAATTGAAGGAAGTCCTTGCCAAATGGAAGTGGACTCAGGCTCCTATTTATCTATGGTGTCATGGGACACTATTCACAGGCTACTTCCCAACATTCAGAAGAAGCATTTCCAGAAGCAAGCACTGACTCTTAAAGACTACCAAGGAACAAGATTCCAGTAGTTGGAACAAGAGAATTCAACGTGAAGTTCAAAGGCCACACCAAACATTTGCCCTGACCATTGTGGACAAGGACGCCCAAGTTTGCTGGGACTTGAGTGGTTCAATCCACTAGGCATCGAGGTGACTGGCATCAATCACATGAGCAACACTGAATGGGAGGAGGCCCTGAAGTCTGAGTTTCCAGAGGTCTTCAGCGATGGATTGGGCAAGTATATGGGGACCCCTATCACTTTCAACCTAGATCCCAAGGTGCCCCAATTGCTTAAAGCCCAGAAGGGTCCCATTGCCTTAAAGGAAAAAAAATGATGCACAATTAGATAAACTAATAGCTCAAGGAGTTTTAGATCCCACTGACCACTCCAGATGGGAGACACCATAGTCACACCAGTCAAGACTGATGGGTCAGTGAGAATCTGTGGGGACTATAAGGGGACATTGAACCATGCACTTCAACAGAGCACATATCCAGTTCCAGTGGTGCATCATTTATTACATTCACTTGGCAGGGGTACAGTCTTTGCCAAATGGATCTGGCCCAGGCATATCAACAATTAACAGTTGATGATGCCACTGCAGAGGCCCAAACCATTGTGACTCATAGAGGTGCCTTCAAATGTAAAAGGTTACAGTTTGGAGTAAGCGTGGCACCAGGCATCTTTCAAAGCCTTATGGAAAGGATGCTCCAAGGACTGCCAGGGGTAGTGCCTTACTTTGATGATGTGTTAATCTCTGCTGAAAATGACACTCAATTACAAGAGAGACTCAGAGAAGTCCTTACCAGATTCAAGAAAGTGGGGTTAAAAGTCAAGGAAGAAAAATGCACTCTTAGAACTGACAAGGTTGAGTTCTTGGGCTATATGATTGACAAGCATGGCATCCACCCTACAGATGTTCAAGGTTCAAGCAATCAAAGAAGCCCCTAGACCAAAATGCAAAACAGATTTGCAAGCCTTCCTTGGACTTATTAACTTTTACCACATGTTCCTACCTCAGAAGGCAACCATTGCAGAACCATTACACAGATTACTTGACAAAAAGTCTGTTTGGGTCTGGGGCAGGAAAGAACAATCAGCATTTAACAGTATTAAAAGACTAATCATGTCTGATGCTGTACTCATACAGTTCTCTGAGAATTTGCCTGTTGTACTGACTTGTGATGCATCCCCTTTGGAGTGGGTTTTTTTTGAGCCACAGGCTTCCCAGTGGGAGGGAAGCCCTATTGCATTTTACTCTCGACCTTAACCAAAGCAGAGAGGAATTACAGCCAATTGGACAAGGAAGCATTGGCAATTGTTGCAGCTATCAAGAAATTTCATGAGTATTTATATGGGAGAACATTTACCATTGTCACAGATCACAAACCTTTGTTAGGCATTGTGGCAGGAGACAAACCTACACCCATTATACTGTCACAAGAATGCTGAGGTGGACTGAATTTCTTGCTGCTTTTCATACAACCTTATCCACAAGCCTGGCAAGGACATTGGACATGCTGATGCCTTGAGTCATTGCCCACTTCCTTATCACAAGGAGGACTTTGAACCTGAGGCACACCTTTTTCCTAGAGACTGTTGCCAAGCTTCCAGTACACGCTGCTGAAATTGCCAGAGAGACTGCCAAAGACACTTTATTGGCTCCTATTATAGGCTGGATTAAGAAAGGTTGGCCTCTTCAAGATCTACCTCACCTTGCCCAACCTTTTAAATTCAGGCAAACTAAATTATCTGTATTAAGAGGATGTATTTTGTGGGGTAACAGGGTGGTTATTCCTGCAAAACTGCAAAGGGAGGTTTTGGAAATGCTACATGAGGGTCATCCTGGTATTGTAAGGATGAAGGTATTGGCCAGGAGTTATGTATGGTGGCCAGGTATTGACAAAATGGTTGAAAACTGGGTTGCATCTTGTCCCAACTGTCAGGTAGACAGGCCTGCCCCACCTCTCGCCCCCACACAGGAATGGGAATGTCCTAGGGGCCATTGATTTTGCTGGCCCTACCAGAGGGCACACCTTCCTTATTATAGTAGATGCATATTCCAAATGGCTAGAGGTAATCCCTATGGCATCCACCACAACTGATGCTGTCATCAAGCAGCTTAAAAAGCTTTTTGTAACCCACAGGTTACCTGAAGTTCTTGTCTCTGACAATGGCCCTCAATTTACATCCAACCCTTTTGAATCCTATCTAGCACAACTGGGTATCAGACATGCCCTGACAGCCCCTGGGCACCCTTCGGCTAATGGCCGGGCTGAACAAATGGTATGTTTTACCAAGGAAAAGCTTCAGCAATTGGGTCCTGGGGACATCACTGAGAAAGTTGAAAAACTTCTTAGTGTTCAGCACATCACCCTAACCCATCAACTAACTTATCCCCAGCAGAGTTGTTGATGGGTAGGAAACTTAGGTCTTCCCTTGACCACCTTCATCCCACTTACGCACCCAACACACCACTAGATTCCACTAGCAAAGTTCGCACGTTCAGTGTGGGTGATTCTGTTTATGCTAAGAACCTCATAGGTGAACCTTTGTGGATTCCTGCTAAGATAACTCAAATCACAGGCCCTCATTCTTACAGGGTACAAACAGAGGATGGACTCCTCTGAAGTAGGCACATTGATCAGCTTAGATCCAGGTTACCTCAGGAACATCGCAATTGTTCCTCTCTATTTCCCATACCTAATGCTTTTTCTAGGGGGGAGGGGGAGGAACATGAGGATAATCAGCAAACAAGAATCAATCCCATGTGTAATGAGCCATTACGACAGGAACCATCCCAAAACCTGCCACAATGCCAAAATCCATCCTTACAAGTGGAAGATTGCACATCCCTACCTGACTTGGGTGCTGACATTGGGCTGGAGATGGGTTGGGAGGAGAGACCAGATTCTAACAATCAAACAGGGTCTTCTTTCACAGGAAGTCCAACTAGGGAAATGTCAACAGACACATCCTTTTAGATAACAAAGAATGCTGTCTGGAACTACTAAGTGGAACCTAGAACAGATGTCTTAGGAATATTACAGAAGGTAGGCACCATGATAGAGAAGTCATGTTTTCTTGGTACCAAAAGATAGCTTCACAAATTAAACTGTAGTTTTCAATTTTGCCCTTGTATGGTAAATATTTATAATGTTGATGTCTTGATTTATGACTTAGCAAGTTTGTGGATGTATGATTAAGTACAATGAATGAGGAATAAAGGAAATTGGCTTGTTCAACAAACTAAAATTAAAGCAAAGCATATCGTGCAATGGGTAAAGTCAGCCATTATTACTCACACATAAGTTGTTCATTGTGTGCATTATTTATTTAGCATATGGCACATTATACTGTACATGGACTAGCATTATATATTAACATTATGTGCAATTGAGCCAATAGTGCATCATAGAATTCTGATTGTATATTTCAGTTCTTTGTTCTTATGAGCTGTGCCCATCTGACAAGACTATTAATGAACCAAAGATTATGGTGTTACATTACTGAAGCCATTATATACAATTTGGGATTTTGACAAGATTAAATATTTTCAAGAAAATCGAAGGAATCCACTTAGTGTTAGGAGTTACTCTGCTCCATGACCCAGTACAATTTATCTCTCAACACTTGGCTGCCTGAGTGCTAAGACTAAAATGATACAGAAATGGCCAATAAGCTAATTTTGCAAAGACAATGTTTTTCTATAAAGTAGATAGACAAGTGTATTGGCTTTTGTGAAACAATCACTCTTCACTTAAATAAGAATTCATTTCTCACTTCCTATTCTGAAAAGCAGTCCTAAGGCCAGAGGTATACCTTTAAGTATTGCTCTAGTTCATTAAGCCTCCTTAAAAACCAGAAGGGGTGGAGATATTTTTTAATATCCTTTATTACTGATGAAGGTAGGGTGACTGTTAAGATATGTAGTTCAGCAGCTATGGAGGCTCACAGGCCCTTTACTCTTCTTTGAAACAAAAGAAGGAAAGGTTTAAGGAACCAGAAGAGTAAATAGGGTAAAGAGGTAAAGAGTTGGAGTCCTGAGCTAGCCAGAATGCTAGCTTCAGATTTTTATGTGAGTTGGAAAAGAATTAAAGGATCCTATAATGGCCATCTCTCCCTCCCCCTTCTCCCCTTCTCTCTCCTTGAAATAGTTTTATAAAAGATTTTACATATATAATTAGTACATTGTGTGTGTGTGTGCTTTCTCATTGTACTGTGTGTTTGCAAGTGTGCATTTGAAACAGGGAGAGCTGCCTATACTCTGCTCTGGGTTACATGACTGGAAGGGAGGCCAAAAAAAGTGTTTCTGTGGAAGAATCAAACCAATCTGTTTCCCAGCTATCTTTCCCACAATTTCAGCCCTAATAGAGTAGACTAAGAAATCAATGTATTTGTCAGGTTGAAAAGACCAGGTCCAAACATGAAGATTCAATTAAACTGATTTATTGCTATAGACCATGTACAAGAATCTTTTCAACTAATGGCCAACATCTGGTTAGAGTTAAGTAAGAGACCATGGTACTCAAGATGGTTTGGACTTAGTTTGCTTGTAGGGATTTTAAGGCTGATCCCTCTTTTCAATTTGCCCCCTGGTTCTGCCAATCCTTAGTATTATAGTATACAGTATTATAGGTCAGGACTGTTTTTCTTATAATATCCATAGCAACATTGCCATTCAAAATGTGTTTCCACCTTCCTCCTTTTCTCTTCATGTCAAGTAGGGAGGGGCTTGTCTGAAAACATTTTCTCAAGTTACTTTCTTGGCCTGGGTGCAATCCTCACTTATCTAATCATGATCTTGGCGGTGGTTCTTCCTCCTGTCCTTCAAGGCCATTCCCTCTTTCTTTTACACATAGGGATGCATTGCCATTTTTTTCCTTCTGTGTCTCTCTCCATAGCCCCAATCCCATTTTCAAACTCTGTCTCTTTGTTCCCAGTTTCTCCCTGCCGCATCACATTTGGTCCCACTGCGTTCAGTTTCTGGGGGTTCTAACAGTCCTTTGGATCAGTGGTGGGATTCAAAAATTTTACTACCACTTCTCTGGGTGTGGCTTGGTGGGGTGGCATGGTTTGGCAGGCATGGCTTGGTGGGCATGGCATCGGAAGGATACTGCAAAATCCCATTCCCTCCCACTCCACTAACCTGCTTTCCAGCTCCATTCTCCTGTGCAGGGCAAAAAGAAGACCTAGCTGATCACCTGGGACTTGGCAGAGGATAGATGGGGCAGGGCCAGTCAGAGGTGGTATTTGCCAGTTCTCTGAACTACTCAAAATTTCTGCTACGGTTCTCCAGAACTGGTTAGAACTTGTTGAATGCCACCTCTGGAACATTCAGAGAAAAGATATAGAAATGTTAAAGAGAAAGTCAGTGTTAAGAAACCACCCTTCACTAATGTAGTCCATTCTTTGGAAAGAGATTATGATTTGGGGACAGTGGTAGATTTTCCATGATTCTTCTGGGCACAACCCATATTGTGGTATATCCTAAATACAATATTAAATTGATCTAGATACATAGAGATAGATACACAGACGTAGCATACTTTCTAAGTAAGTTGTCTACACCAAATATTATGCCTGTGACCTGCAGAAACTCAGGAAATTTTAGAGATATTTTAAAAAACATCTAACATCTTCCATGTTGATTTCAATATTTACATACTGCCTTAAGAGGTAAAACAAAGGTCCATAGCAGCTAACAAAACATTGGTTCCAATGCATAGTAATACAATGCATAAACAAAAAAGGACAAAAAACCCTGTACAATTCAACCATCAAAAAAGAAAAAATTCAAAGCTTTCCTAATTCAGATGGAATCAACAGCTTTACCCAACGTGTTACTGGATTTGTCAGAAAAGAAAATAAGTCTCTAGGAGGAAGAATTATGGCACACGAAGAATTTCAAACAGTTGCAAATATGTTGTCATCTAGGTCTCCAGCAGCAGAAATGAGTGATTCCCATTCAGTTATGCAGTTTCATTTCTTAGAATATTATGTACATATATTTTTTAAAGCAAATCATAAAAGCCAGAACCCAGATAGGAGCTCTGAAATATCATGTCTCACATGATAGACTAGATATTAGCATGCTGTGCATTCTATTCTGAAGTCACATGAACTAAACTAAGCCTTTTGACAAAAATTCATAGTCATATGTGAGTTATTATATTCTATTACCTACAAATTGCTAACTTTTCTTTACTTACACACCTGGGCTTGACTTGTGAGCAATCTATTACTCATACTGACACAACAATAGATTAAAAAAAACAAAGAAGCAATAAGCTACTTTTAAATCTTCCATTCTGTTCAATGGTTATTGATGATAGTTAATAGTGTAATAGTATATCAATGTAAATTCATGATGAAAAGAAGGAAACAGGATTGAATCATTACTCATACATCTGCAAATAATAAAGTAAGCCTGAAATTCCTATTTATATTTTGTTAAAAATTTGATGTACCTCTTAGCTGGGATATAGGCAACAATTCATTGGCTTACAAAGCAGTCTGTAAATTAGAAATCCTGGCTTATATAAAGTAGCATGAGCGTATGTGGGATATGATTAAATCTTAGTTGTATGTATGGCATATTACTTGTATATATGGGATATCAACTTGCATTTATGGCATACCAGTTTTTACTTATATTATTCAAACTGACCTGTATGGTTATTATTGTTAGTAAGAAATGTTGCATGTGTCATAGGTATATTTAGGAATGCTAACATTGTCTTTTCTGTCTAATAAAAAGCATAATGTGAAATACGTGATTGGCCAAACCCACAATAAATCATTAACTAAAGAGACCATCTGGTGATATCTATGGCATAGGTAAGATTATGACTTGGAATACAATAGATGGAAATGGTAGCCAGCACTTTGAAGTAGACCAGGGTAACAGATGACATAAAAATATTAAAACTCTACTTAATTGAGAGTTTATGAAGGTTTTTCTTTCTCTCCTTCTTATACCAAAGAGAATTAAGGAAGAACAATCTTGAAGGGTTTTTTCTCACATTTTTCTGGTTTATGTTCATGTTTCCTAATGCATGTTTTTTCAAACCCTCTCCATACTCCTCTTTGGTGATATAGAACATGTTACTGGAGCAAGGCCAAACTATGATTTCGCTGCAATGCATCGTGTAATCTCATCCAGTTTACATAGGAACGTATGTGCAGAATTTAGATCCCAAATAGGTAAGGGATGCTTCAGGTCTCATATGCACATTCATTCTTTATTTGTCAGTTGCTGCTTAAAGAAATCACATCTTTTCCTAGGCAAGTAGGAAAGTTTGGTGGCTCAGGCTGTTATTAATGCCTGCACTTAAGATCAGCTGTCTACAATTTACTGTAGGCTCGAATCCCACCAGGCTCAAGGTTGACTCAGCCTTCCATCCTCTCGGGGTAGGTAAATTGAGGACCCAAGATTGTTGGGGGCAATTAGCTGACCAAATGCCACTTAGTAATAAGCAGGCATATACAATGGAATAGGCTATTGCTAGCGCACTGGGTTGTGCTCCAAAATTGTAAGCGCCCTCAGTCTTAGAAAGGCGGCATATAAATGTAATTAAAAAAAAAAAGTATGGTAAATGCTGAGGTTCAAGAAAACATGTTTTTGAGTCTGGTCACAGGTTTTTCAGAGATGGTATTAGAACAAATCATGAGACAATTATTGTATTTAAGGAGTTTATTACAGAAAGGTTTCCAAATAATTCTATCCTGGTTTGTTAATTTATTCTTATATCTTAGCTTACTTCCTATAACTCATTTTTATCTAAAACTGGTATTCGTATGTTTAACTTTCTATTTTTCCAATATGCTTTCTTGTACTTCAATCTTAGATAGGTTTTCTTTATTCTGTCAATTCCATACCCCTATTTTCTGTATTGCTTCCACCTCTTCTCTAACTCAACTGGACCCACAAAAAGTCATTGGATTTCCATAGATTTTGTGCACACAATTGCTAGCCCTCTTCCTCTGATTACTTTGGCGGGCTGGATTGGTCTACAGCCAGGTAGTGCAGGTGATTGGCAGATGTTATAATTTCCACCTTGACTGCTGCAGTAGCAATGGAGGAGTATTGGCTCTGCACTAACAGCATTATAATGCCCATGTCAAAGTCCTTTCATCTTCGTTTTCATCCTGAGCTGTAGAATAGAATAATGAATCCAAATAACAGCATCTCATCTCCTTTGACTTTCAGTGAGAATACAGAGAACTGGGCTTGAAGTTTGTATGTGACTGAACCTCCATAGAGATTCTATGTCACATTATAATGTCTGGCTTTTGATATCACATCTACACGATATCATCAGGCATCCTCCACTATCTCCTTTTCAGCCTTCTAAACCATTCTCCTGCCTTTCCAGCTTGCCATTGCTCTCAATATCTTGCCCATGCACTGCCAGTCCTGCAACTTATTTCTGTTAAGTTTGCATGAAGAGTCAGATGCGAAGAGCTTCAGTGAAGAGTTTATTAGTGACTACAGCTCGAATGGACCCAACTTGGCTGGCAGCGGCTGCTACTTATAGCCAGCAGCCGTGAGTTGCCAGCCAATCAAGTGCAGGGTTTTCCGCACTTTTTAAACCAATCCTATTTGACATTTTACAAGGACAATTCAAACTAAACCAATGACATTCAAACCTACATACATAACACCTCCTACTAGGTTCAGTCCATACCAAACCTCAACCTATCTAATGTATTCTTTTAAATAGGTGGGGCTCTTGGTGTACGTTGAGACCTTCATGGTTCAGAAGTTTTAACATTCTCACCCAGTGAGAGAGGAAATGTGTCTGCTGACATTTCCCACTGGGACTTCAGTGAAAGAAGACCCTGTTTGGTTGTTAGAATCTGGTCTCTCCTCCCAACCTATCTCCAGCCCAATGTCAGCACCCAAGTCAGGTAGTGATGTACAATCTTCCCACTTCTAAGGATGGATTTTGGCATTGTGACAGGTTTTGGAATGGTTCCTACCATAATGGCTCATTACACATGGGGTGGATTCTTGCTTGCTGATTATCCTCATGTTCCTCCTTCCCCCTAGAAGTCACATCAGGTGAGGGAACTAGAGAGGAACAAGTGCGATGTTCCTGAGAGAACCTGGATCTAAGTTGATCAATGTGCCTGCTCCAGAGGAGTCCATCCTCTGTTTGCACCCTGTAAGAACGAGGGCCTGTGATTTGAGTTATCTCAGCAGGAATCCACAAGGTTCACCCATAAGGTTCTTAGCATAAACAGAATCACCCAAACTGAATGCGCGAACTTTGGAAGAGGAATCTAGTGGTGCGTTGGGTGCGTAAGTGGGATGAAGGCGGTCAAGGAAGACCTAAGTTTCCTACCCATCAACAACTCTGCTGGGGATAAGTTAGTTGATGGGTTAGGAGTGATGTGCTGAACACTAAGAAGTTTTTCAACTTTCTCAGTGATGTCCCCAGGACCCAGTTGCTGAAGCTTCTCCTTGGTAAAAGCGTGCCATGCGTTCAGTCCGGCCGTTAGCGAAGGGTGCCCAGGGGCAGTAAGGGCATGTCTGATACCCTGTTGTGCTAAATAGGATTCAAAAGATTGGATGTAAATTGAGGGCCATTGTCAGAGACAAGAACATCAGGTAACCCGTGGGTTACAAAAGCTTTTAAGCTGCTTGATGACAGCATCAGTTGTGGTGGATGCCATGGGAATTACCTCTAGCCATTTGGAATATGCATCTACTATAATAAGGAAGGTGTGTGCCTCTGGTAGGGCCAGCTAAATCAATGTGAATCCTGGACCATGGGCCCTAGGACATTCCCATTCCTGTGTGGGGGGCACGAGGTGGGGCAGGCCAGACTACCTGACAGTTGGGACAAGATGCAACCCAGTTTTCAACCATTTTGTCAATACCTGGCCACCATACATAACTCCTGGCCAATCCCTTCATCCTTGCAGTACCGGGATGACCCTCATGTAACATTTCCAAAACCTCTCTTTGCAGTTTTGCAGGAATAACCACCCTGTTACCCCACAAAATACATCCTCTTAATACAGATAATTCAGTTTGCCTGGACTTAAAAGGTTGAGCCAGCTGAGGTAGATCTTGAAGAGGCCAACCTTTCTTAATCCAGCCTATAACAGGTGCCAACACAGCATCTTTGGCAGTCTCTCTGGCAATCTCAGCAGCATGGACTGGAAGCTTAGCAACAGTCTCTAGAAAAAGGTGTGAGTTTCAAGTTCAAAGTCCTCCTTGTGGCAAGGAAGTGGGCAACGACTCAGTGCATCAGCATGTCGAATGTCCTTGCCAGGCTTGTGGATAAGGTTGTATGAATAAGCAGCAAGAAATTCAGTCCACCTCAGCATTCTTGGTGACAGGATAATGGGTGCAGGTTTGTCTCCTGCCACAATGCCTAACAAAGGTTTGTGATCTGTAACAATGGTAAATGTTCTCCTATACAGATATT
>CM019150.1:95555264-95631841 GCA_009733165.1 Naja naja | reverse complement strand
AGACATGAATGGCATGGTCTATGGGGAGGAAGGGCCTTGATCCTCTTCATGGGCTGCAGCTGTGAGAATTGGTTAAAAGGACAGACATGCATATGGGCCAGTGCTGGAAACAAAGCATGGAAATATCTCTAGTCTGTCGTTCCTCTCTGAGTTTGGCATCCTTCCCAGTGTGTGTTCCAATATCTGTGGATGTCTTCAAGCCCTTATCTTGCCTGGTTCCCTTAATTGCTTCAGTGTGGTTTCTGTTGTTTTTACTCGTCATAATTTATAGGCATTTTTAGTTTAAACGTCATTTCCTCCTTTTCGTAACTGCTTGTGGAGGAGGTTTTTTTGTCTCCAGTCAAGGATATTTGGAGCTTTGAAGCAAAATGAAGGAATAAAAGGGGCTTCACCTGTTTTTGTGACTGTGTTTATTTTGTATCCCACCCTGAGTCATCACAGAAGTAGAAGTAATAATCAGTGTCCACCATGGGGGAGACTTGCTGATTGCAAAAGAAGAAGGGAGCAACTGGCAGAATCGCCGGCCATGAAAATGCCTGGTTGATTGGGTGAGTGGAGGAGCATCAGGAGTGGAGGATAGAGAAGAAGAACTTGAAGCAAATAGGCCAAGATGGAGGAAACGGGATGAGGTTAAGGAGCAGGGAAGAGCTGCTGTGTGAAATTTTACAGATCCAACCTTTTATTTGGGGAGTTCTGCAGAGGAGAGCAGTACGCAACCGTCAGCCCTTGTTCTTCAGCCCTGTTCACCTAAAATATATGCACCTTCAAGACTGAGTAAGGAAGAAGCAAAATGACTGATTCTTCAGGGACCCTCTCTCTATAGGACAAAAGTTTTGCCCCACTGAACTCTATGGGTTAAAAAAGTTATATCTGTGTTTTAACCATTTGCATATTTGTATAGATGTTGTTTCTTATTGCTGGGAGTAAACCTGATAACTGTTTACCACCCGTGTAGTGTTACTGAATTTATAACAATGCAGAACTTCAAGCATACTGATTTTTTAATTATTTGATGAGTTTTAGAGATTGCCCAACTTCAGAATGATTCTGGGAGGCTTACACCAAAAAATAAATAAATAAATAAAAATGGGAAACTCCATGCATTAAACAAGCACATTCCCATAACAAAAATTCTAACCAAGAATATAAATGACATTAATCCTTTTAGATAACAAAGAATGCTGTCTGGAACTACTAAGTGGAACCTAAAACAGATGTCTTAGGAATATTACAGAAGGTAGGCACCATGATAGAGAAGTCATGTTTTCTTGGTCCCAAAAGATAGCTTCACAAATTAAACTGTAGTTTTCAATTTTGCCCTTGTATGGTAAATATTTATAATGTTGATGTCTTGATTTATGACTTAGCAAGTTTGTGGATGTATGATTAAATGATGAATAAAGGAAATTGGCTTGTTCAACAAACTAAAATTAAAGCAAAGCACATCGTGCAATGGGTAAAGTCAGCCATTATTACTCACACATAAGTTGTTCATTGTGTGCATTATTTATTTAGCATATGGCACATTATACTGTACATGGACTAGCATTATATATTAACATTATGTGCAATTGAGCCAATAGTGCATCATAGAATTCTGATTGTATATTTCAGTTCTTTGTTCTTATGAGCTGTGCCCATCTGACAAGACTATTAATGAACCAAAGATTATGGTGTTACATTACTGAAGCCATTATATACAATTTGGGATTTTGACAAGATTAAATATTTTCAAGAAAATCGAAGGAATCCACTTAGTGTTAGGAGTTACTCTGCTCCATGACCCAGTACAATTTATCTCTCAACACTTGGCTGCCTGAGTGCTAAGACTAAAATGATACAGAAATGGCCAATAAGCTAATTTTGCAAAGACAATGTTTTTCTATAAAGTAGATAGACAAGTGTATTGGCTTTTGTGAAACAATCACTCTTCACTTAAATAAGAATTCATTTCTCACTTCCTATTCTGAAAAGCAGTCCTAAGGCCAGAGGTATACCTTTAAGTATTGCTCTAGTTCATTAAGCCTCCTTAAAAACCAGAAGGGGTGGAGATATTTTTTAATATCCTTTATTACTGATGAAGGTAGGGTGACTGTTAAGATATGTAGTTCAGCAGCTATGGAGGCTCACAGGCCCTTTACTCTTCTTTGAAACAAAAGAAGGAAAGGTTTAAGGAACCAGAAGAGTAAATAGGGTAAAGAGGTAAAGAGTTGGAGTCCTGAGCTAGCCAGAATGCTAGCTTCAGATTTTTATGTGAGTTGGAAAAGAATTAAAGGATCCTATAATGGCCATCTCTCCCCTCCCCTTCTCCCCCTTCCTCTCTCCTTGAAATAGTTTTTATAAAAGATTTTACATATATAATTAGTACATTGTGTGTGTGTGTGCTTTCTCATTGTACTGTGTGTTTGCAAGTGTGCATTTGAAACAGGGAGAGCTGCCTATACTCTGCTCTGGGTTACATGACTGGAAGGGAGGCCAAAAAAGTGTTTCTGTGGAAGAATCAAACCAATCTGTTTCCCAGCTATCTTTCCCACAGTTTCAGCCCTAATAGAGTAGACTAAGAAATCAATGTATTTGCCAGGTTGAAAAGACCAGGTCCAAACATGAAGATTCAATTAAACTGATTTATTGCTATAGACCATGTACAAGAATCTTTTCAACTAATGGCCAACGTCTGGTTAGAGTTAAGTAAGAGACCATGGTACTCAAGATGGTTTGGACTTAGTTTGCTTGTAGGGATTTTAAGGCTGATCCCTCTTTTCAATCTGCCCCCTGGTTCTGCCAATCCTTAGTATTATAGTATACAGTATTATAGGTCAGGACTGTTTTTGTTATAATATCCATAGCAACATTGCCATTCAAAATGTGTTTCCACCTTCCTCCTTTTCTCTTCATGTCAAGTAGGGAGGGGCTTGTCTGAAAACATTTTCTCAAGTTACTTTCTTGGCCTGGGTGCAATCCTCACTGATCTAATCATGATCTTGGAGGTGGTTCTTCCTCCTGTCCTTCAAGAGCTTTGGTGGCTCAGGCTGTTAAATGCCTGCTCTTAAGATCCAGCTGTCTACAATTACTGCCACCAGGCTCAAGGTTGACTCAGCCTTCCATCCTCGGGTGTTTGGGACAATTGTGACCTTGTAAAATGCCGCTTAGTAATAAGCAGCATATACAATGGAATGAAGCTATTGCTGGCGCATTGGGTTGTGCTCCAAAAATTGTAAGCCGCCCTGAGTCTTCGAGAGGCGGCATATAAATGTAATTTAAAAAAAAAAAAGGCCATTCCCTCTTTCTTTTACACATAGGGATGCATTGCCATTTTTTTCCTTCTGTGTCTCTCTCCACAGCCCCAATCCCATTTTCAAACTCTGTCTCTTTGTTCCCAGTTTCTCCCTGCCGCATCACTTTTGGTCCCACTGCATTCAGTTTCTGGGGGTTCTAACAGTCCTTTGGATCAGTGGTGGGATTCAAAAAATTTTACTACCACTTCTGTGGGTGTGGCTTGGTGGGCGTGGCATGGTTTGGCAGGCATGGCTTGGTGGGCATGGCATCGGAAGGATACTGCAAAATCCCATTCCCTCCCCACTCCACTAACCTGCTTTCCAGCTCCATTCTCCTGTGCAGGGCAACAAAAGAAGACCTAGCTGATCACCTGGGACTTGGGAGGCAGAGGATAGATGGGCCAGGGCCAGTCAGAGGTGGTATTTGCCAGTTCTCTGAACTACTCAAAATTTCTGCTACCGGTTCTCCAGAACTGGTTAGAACTTGTTGAATGCCACCTCTGGAACATTCAGAGAAAAAGATATAGAAATGTTAAAGAGAAAGTCAGTGTTAAGAAACCACCCTTCACTAATGTAGTCCATTCTTTGGAAAGAGATTATGATTTGGGGACAGTGGTAGATTTTTCCATGATTCTTCTGGGCACAACCCATATTGTGGTATATCCTAAATACAATATTAAATTGATCTAGATACATAGAGATAGATACACAGACGTAGACATACTTTCTAAGTAAGTTGTCTACACCAAATATTATGCCTGTGACCTGCAGAAACTCAGGAAATTTTAAAGAGAGATATTTTAAAAAACATCTAACATCTTCCATGTTGATTTCAATATTTACATACTGCCTTAAGAGGTAAAACAAAGGTCCATAGCAGCTAACAAAACATTGGGTTCCAATGCATAGTAATACAATGCATAAACAAAAAAAGGACAAAAAAAACCCTGTACAATTCAACCATCAGAAAAAGATAAAAATTCAAAGCTTTCCTAATTCAGATGGAATCAATAGCTTTACCCAACGTGTTACTGGATTTGTCAGAAAAGAAAATAAGTCTCTAGGAAGAAGAATTATGGCACACGAAGAATTTCAAACAGTTGCAAATATGTTGTCATCTAGGTCTCCAGCAGCAGAAATGAGTGATTCCCATTCAGTTATGCAGTTTCATTTCTTAGAATATTATGTACATATATTTTTAAAGCAAATCATAAAAGCCAGAACCCAGATAGGAGCTCTGAAATATCATGTCTCACATGATAGACTAGATATTAGCATGCTGTGCATTCTATTCTGAAGTCACATGAACTAAACTAAGCCTTTTGACAAAAATTCATAGTCATATGTGAGTTATTATATTCTATTACCTACAAATTGCTAACTTTTCTTTACTTACACACCTGGGCTTGACTTGTGAGCAATCTATTACTCATACTGACACAACAATAGATTTAAAAAAAAACAAAGAAGCAATAAGCTACTTTTAAATCTTCCATTCTGTTCAATGGTTATTGATGATAGTTAATAGTGTAATAGTAGATCAATGTAAATTCATGATGAAAAGAAGGAAACAGGATTGAATCATTACTCATACATCTGCAAATAATAAAGTAAGCCTGAAATTCCTATTTATATTTTGTTAAAAATTTGATGTACCTCTTAGCTGGGATATAGGCAACAATTCATTGGCTTACAAAGCAGTCTGTAAATTAGAAATCCTGGCTTATATAAAGTAGCATGAGCATATGTGGGATATGATTAAATCTTAGTTGTATGTATGGCATACTACTTGTATATATGGGATATCAACTTGCATTTATGGCATACCAGTTTTTACTTATATTATTCAAACTGACCTGTATGGTTATTATTTTTAGTAAGAAATGTTGCATGTGTCATAGGTATATTTAGGAATGCTAACATTGTCTTTTCTGTCTAATAAAAGCATAATGTGAAATATTGATTCGCCAAACCCACAATAAATCATTAACTAAAGAGACCATCTGGTGATATCTATGGCATAGGTAAGATTATGACTTGGAATACAATAGATGGAAATGGTAGCCAGCACTTTGAAGTAGACCAGGGTAACAGATGACATAAAAATATTAAAACTCTACTTAATTGACAGTTTATGAAGGTTTCTCTTTCTCTCCTTCTTATACCAAAGAGAATTAAGGCAGAACAATCTTGAAGGGTTTTTTCTCACATTTTCTGGTTTATGTTCATGTTTCCTAATGGCTGCTGCATATTTTCTTCTCCATATTCCTCTTTGGTGATATAGAACATGTTACTGGAGCAAGGCCAAACTATGATTCCACTGCAATGCATCGTGTAATCTCATCCAGTTTACATAGGAACATATGTGCAGAATTTAGATCCCAAATAGGTAAGGGATACTTCAGGTCTCATATGCACATTCATTCTTTATTTGTCAGGTGCTGCTTAAAGAAATCACATCTTTTCCTAGGCAAGTATGGTAAATGCTGAGGTTCAAGAAAACATGTTTTTGAGTCTGGTCACAGGTTTTTCAGAGATGGTATTAGAACAAATCATGAGACAATTATTGTATTTAAGGAGTTTATTACAGAAAGGTTTCCAAATAATTCTATCCTGGTTTGTTAATTTATTCTTATATCTTAGTTTACTTCCTATAACTCATTTTTATCTGAAACAGGTATTCGTATGTTTAACTTTCTATTTTTCCAATATGCTTTCTTGTACTTCAATCTTAGATAGGTTATCTTTATTCTGTCAATTCCATACCCCTATTTTCTGTATTGCTTCCACCTCTTCTCTAACTCAACTGGACCCACAAAAAGTCATTGGATTTCCATAGATTTTGTGCACACAATTGCTAGCCCTCTTCCTCTGATTATTTTGGCGGGCTGAATTGGTCTACAGCCAGGTAGTGCAGGTGATTGGCAGATGTTATAATTTCCACCTTGACTGCTGCAGTAGCAATGGAGAAGGAGTATTGGCTCTGCACTAACAGCATTATAATGCCCATGTCAAAGTCCTTTCATCTTTGTTTTCATCCTGAGCTGTAGAATAGAATAATGAATCCGAATAACAGCATCTCATCTCCTTTGACTTTCAGTGAGAGTACAGAGAACTGGGCTTGAAGTTTGTATGTGACTGAACCTCCATAGAGATTCTATGTCACATTATACTGTCTGGCTTTTGATATCACATCTACGCGATATCATCAGGCATCCTCCACTATCTCCTTTTCAGCCTTCTAAGACCATTCTCCTGCCTTTCCAGCTTGCCATTGCTCTCAATATCTTGCCCATGCACTGCCAGTCCTGCAACTTATTTCTGTTAAGTTTGCATGAAGAGTCAGATGCGAAGAGCTTCAGTGAAGAGTTTATTAGTGACTACAGCTCGAATGGACCCAACTTGGCTGGGCAACGGCTGCTACTTATAGCCAGCAGCCGTAGTTGCCAGCCAATCAGAGTGCAGGGTTTTCCCGCACTTTTTAAACCAATCCTATTTGACATTTTACAAGGACAATTCAAACTAAACCAATGACATTCAAACCTACATACATAACACCCCTCCCTACTAGGTTCAGTCCATACCAAACCTCAACCTATCTAATGTATTCTTTTAAATAGGTGGGGCTCTTGCGTGTACGTTGAGACCTTCATGGTTCAGAAGTTTTAACATTCTCACCCAGTGAGAGAGGAAATGTGTCTGCTGACATTTCCCCACTGGGACTTCCAGTGAAAGAAGACCCTGTTTGGTTGTTAGAATCTGGTCTCTCCTCCCAACCTATCTCCAGCCCAATGTCAGCACCCAAGTCAGGTAGTGATGTACAATCTTCCACTTCTAAGGATGGATTTTGGCATTGTGACAGGTTTTGGAATGGTTCCTACCATAATGGCTCATTACACATGGGGTGGATTCTTGCTTGCTGATTATCCTCATGTTCCTCCCCTTCCCCCCTAGAAGTCACATCAGGTGAGGGAACTAGAGAGGAACAAGTGCGATGTTCCTGAGAGAACCTGGATCTAAGTTGATCAATGTGCCTGCTCCAGAGGAGTCCATCCTCTGTTTGCACCCTGTAAGAACGAGGGCCTGTGATTTGAGTTATCTCAGCAGGAATCCACAAAGGTTCACCCATAAGGTTCTTAGCATAAACAGAATCACCCACACTGAATGCGCGAACTTTGGAAGAGGAATCTAGTGGTGCGTTGGGTGCGTAAGTGGGATGAAGGCGGTCAAGGGAAGACCTAAGTTTCCTACCCATCAACAACTCTGCTGGGGATAAGTTAGTTGATGGGTTAGGAGTGATGTGCTGAACACTAAGAAGTTTTTCAACTTTTGATGTCCCCAGGACCCAGTTGCTGAAGCTTCTCCTTGGTAAAACGTACCATGCGTTCAGTCCGGCCGTTAGCCGAAGGGTGCCCAGGGGCAGTAAGGGCATGTCTGATACCCTGTTGTGCTAAATAGGATTCAAAAAGATTGGATGTAAATTGAGGGCCATTGTCAGAGACAAGAACATCAGGTAACCCGTGGGTTACAAAAAGCTTTTTAAGCTGCTTGATGACAGCATCAGTTGTGGTGGATGCCATGGGAATTACCTCTAGCCATTTGGAATATGCATCTACTATAATAAGGAAGGTGTGCCCTCTGGTAGGGCCAGCTAAATCAATGTGAATCCTGGACCATGGGCCCCTAGGACATTCCCATTCCTGTGTGGGGGCACGAGGTGGGGCAGGCCAGACTACCTGACAGTTGGGACAAGATGCAATCCAGTTTTCAACCATTTTGTCAATACCTGGCCACCATACATAACTCCTGGCCAATCCCTTCATCCTTACAGTACCGGGATGACCCTCATGTAACATTTCCAAAACCTCTCTTTGCAGTTTTGCAGGAATAACCACCCTGTTACCCCACAAAATACATCCTCTTAATACAGATAATTCAGTTTGCCTGGACTTAAAAGGTTGAGCCAGGTGAGGTAGATCTTGAAGAGGCCAACCTTTCTTAATCCAGCCTATAACAGGTGCCAACACAGCATCTTTGGCAGTCTCTCTGGCAATCTCAGCAGCATGGACTGGAAGCTTAGCAACAGTCTCTAGAAAAAAGGTGTGAGTTTCAAGTTCAAAGTCCTCCTTGTGGCAAGGAAGTGGGCAACGACTCAGTGCATCAGCATGTCGAATGTCCTTGCCAGGCTTGTGGATAAGGTTGTATGAATAAGCAGCAAGAAATTCAGTCCACCTCAGCATTCTTGGTGACAGGATAATGGGTGCAGGTTTGTCTCCTGCCACAATGCCTAACAAAGGTTTGTGATCTGTAACAATGGTAAATGTTCTCCTATACAGATATTCATGAAATTTCTTAACAGCTGCAACAATTGCCAATGCTTCCTTGTCCAATTGGCTGTAATTCCTCTCTGCTTTGGTCAAAGTGCGAGAGTAAAATGCAATAGGGGCTTCTCTCCTGCTGGGAAGCCTGTGGCTCAAACCCCCCAACTCCAAAAGGGGATGCATCACAAGTCAGTACAACAGGCAAATTCTCAGAGAACTGTATCAGTACAGCATCAGACGTGATTAGTCTTTTAATACTGTTAAATGCTGATTGTTTCTTCCTCCCCCAGACCCAAACATACTTTTTGTCAAGTAATCTGTGCAATGGTTCAGCAATGGTTGCCTTCTGAGGTAGGAACATGTGTTAAAAGTTAATGAGTCCAGGGAAGGCTTGCAAATCTGTTTTGCATTTAGGTCTAGGGGCTTCTTTGATTGCTTGAATCTTGGCATCTGTAGGGTGGATGCCATGCTTGTCAATCATATAGCCCAAGAACTCAACCTTGTCAGTTCTAAGAGTGCATTTTTCTTCCTTGACTTTTAACCCCGCTTTCTTGAATCTGGTAAGGACTTCTCTGAGTCTCTCTTGTAATTGAGTGTCATTTTCAGTAGAGATTAACACATCATCAAAGTAAGGCACTACCCCTGGCAGTCCTTGGAGCATTCTTTCCATAAGGCTTTGAAAGATGCCTGGTGCCACGCTTACTCCAAACTGTAACCTTTTACATTTGAAGGCACCTCTATGAGTCACAATGGTTTGGGCCTCTGCAGTAGCATCATCAACTGTTAGTTGTTGATATGCCTGGGCCAGATCCAATTTGGCAAAGACTCTACCCCTGCCAAATGAATGATGCCAGTCACCTCGATGCCTAGTGGATTGAACCACTCAAGTCCCAGCAAGCTTGGGTGATCCTTGTCCACGATGGTCAGGGGCAAATGTTTGGTGTGGCCTTTAAACTTCACATTGAATTCTCTTGTTCCAACTACTGGAATCTTGTTCCCTTGGTAGTCTTTAAGAGTCAGTGCTTGCTTCTGGAAATGTTTCTTCTGAATGTTGGGAAGTAGCCTGTGAATAGTGTCCCATGACACCATAGATAAATAGGAGCCTGAGTCCACTTCCATTTGGCAAGGCCTTCCTTCAATTAGTACCTTCACATGTACTTTTCTGCTTCTCAAGGTTGAAGAATGACCAATGGTGACTGTTTGATGAGTTTCATTCTTCCCATTTGCTTCTGAGTTGCGCCCCATTTTCTCACTGAAGTTGTTGGGCTTGAAATCTTTGTCAGGAAACTTTCTTCTGTGTGGAGGAGTTCTGGATGATTTGCAGACTCTTGCTAGGTGACCCCTTTTCTCACAACATAGGCAGATGGTATCAAGAAACTTGCATTCAGTGCGGGGGTGGCCCCCCCCCACAACCTCTGCAATAAAATTCTTGCCTCTTTTTTCCAGGGTCTTTCCTTTTCTTCTCCATTCTGAGTCTAAAAATTCCTTCTTCCACCTCACTGCAATCTGAATCAGAGTCTATTTGTTCGCAATGGGTTGTTGTGGATTTTTCCACATCAGAATGGCTTGAGGCCTTGTTAATCTTTTTCATGGCTGCCGCTGAGGACTTAGTGGCTTCTGCTGAGGAGGCCTCTTCTATGGCCTCCTTTAACGTGATCTTAGATTTTAATAATAATTTGCTCTGAAACATCTTGTCTTTGAGGCCCAGAACAAACGGATTGCGCATGGCCTCCTCCAAGCTGTTAAACTCGCATGCACCCCCAATGTCTCTTAAGCTTGCCACGAAGTCGTTAACGTTTTCGCTTTCCCCTTGATCCCGATGGTAAAACTTGTGTCTCTTAATGAGGCACGATACTTGTGGGGCGTAATGGGCTCTTAAAAGCTTTTCTAAATCAGGCCATTCCATTACCTTCACGTCTGCAGCTCCCGCCAATGCCTTCGCCATCTTGAAGACTGCTGGACCGCAGTGCGTAAGGAAGACCGCCCTCTTCCGCTTCTCGGAGATGTCGGCGAGGTCGTTTCCTTCCAAATACATTTGGAAGTGATCCGCATATGATTCCCAGTCTTCTGCCGCCGGATTGAACGGGGCTGGGGGGGTTGTTCAGCGCAGCCATCTCGCTCTTCTGCTTGTCTTCCACGTCGTTCTTCTCTTCAGGGGAATCCCACCTTCATCGCCAGTGTTAAGTTTGCATGAAGAGTCAGACGCGAAGAGCTTCAGTGAAGAGTTTATTAGTGACTACAGCTCGAATGGACCCAACTTGGCTGGGCTACAGCTGCTACTTATAGCCAGCAGCCGAAGTTGCCAGCCAATCAGAGTGCAGGGTTTTCCCACACTTTTTAAACCAATCCTATTTGACATTTTACAAGAACAATTCAAACTAAACCAATGACATTCAAACCTACATACATAACAATTTCCCTTGGTTCTCTAAGCTCCTTCTATTTTCTTTTGTCTTTATTTTACCTCTTTTTTCTCTACTCTGTCCTTTTCCCTTCCCTTCCCTTCCCTTCCCTTCCTTTCATATTTCCATTTCCAATCCCTTTCATGTCACCAAACACATTGGATCTGCAAAACATCTTTTTAAAGTGCCAGCTTAACTAGTTTATTCAAAGCTGGGCCAGAGGCAGGGCTCACTTTAGACTAAGGCCAAGTAGGAAGGTATCCAGACTTAGGGATTGTCAACACCAATTTTTCAAAATAACCTTTCAAAATAATTCTAAAAATGTAAATCTTTGCTCTGGTGGGCAGTGGTGCCATCAGTCAATGAGGCCTGAGTTAATGTGGCCTGAGGCGCTATATATCTTTCAGGTGACACTAGTCAGAAGTATGGTGACAAAGCAGTATGAGCATTTCTGGTCCTATGATATAGAAAAGATAGTAAAAGTAATAATACTTAGACTTATATACTGCTTCACAGTGCTTTTTACAGTCCTCTCTAAGCGGTTTACAGAGTTAGCCTATTGCCCCCAACAATCTGGGTCCTCATTTTGCCCGCCTTGGAAGGACGCAAGACTGAGTCAACCTTGAGTCAGTGAGAATTGAATTGTCCAACTGTTGACAGTCAGCAGTCAGCAGAATTAACCTGTAATGCTGCATTCGAACCACTGTGCCACTGTGTTTTTATTTACACTTTTGTCATACCGACCTCGGAAGGATGGAAGGCTGAATCAAACTTGAGCCTGGTGAAATTCGATCTGCCAAATTGCAGGCAGCCAGCCAACAGTCAGCAGAAGTAGCCTGCAGCACTGCATTCTATCCACTGTGCCACCATGGCTCAATCCTATATCTTTTCTTCTATAGGATATTTATAACTTATGGATTCAAAGCCATATTTTTCTAAACCAGCATGCCTACTTTGCAAATCCAGGAAAAGGCAGAGCCCTTTAAAAGGCATCCAACACAGAGGTGGCATTCAGCCAGTTCTGGCAGGTTCTGGAGAACCAGTAGTGGAAATTTTGAGTAGTTCAGAGAACCAGTAAATACCATCTCTGGTTGGCCCTGCCCCCATCTATTTGTTGCCTCCCAAGTCCCAGCTGATTGGCTGGGTCTTCTTTTGTTGCCCTGCAAAGGAGAACGGACTTGGAAAGCAGGTTAGTGGGGTGGGGAGGGAATGGGATTTTACAGTACTCCAGTATCCTTCCCCTGCCATGTCCACCAAGCCACACCACACCCACCAAGCCACACCACGCCCACCAAGTCACGCCCACAAAACTGGTAGTAAAAAAATTTGAATACCACCACTGATCCAACATATAAGGAAAGGTCTGCACATTGCATGCTACTAATGAGAACCATCTTTTGTTTTGAGAACTACTTCATGGTATCTCAAGTGCTATCTCCTGATCTTAGAACTGTCTGAGTTTTGGGTTGGGTGATCTTAGAAATCTAAAAACACAGGATCACATAGGCAAGCAAAAAAAGAATACCATTCAATATTGCCAATTTCATTCATACTCGCGTACACATATCCACACAGACCATTGCTGTTCCTTTGGGAAGGTTTTAATTTTATCATGTATATAGATTAGAAGGATTGAATGTGTGCTATTTGAAATTCACTTCAGAAATTAATCCTACTACCCTTTTTTTTTCTCCCTAGAAGCAGATGGGCCGGCTAAAAAAAAAAAGAGCTGCAGTTTGTTTTTAACTTAACATTGCAGTTGCTATATTCTTCTGAGCATCTGCCAAAATGAAAAAGGGGGAGGGAGAGATAGTAAAATATTTAATTGTTCTTTCTAAATTTCAAAGAGCTCACTCAGTGATCCATATTGGATTATCATCTCCCAGTTTTGGCTTGACACCAGCCCTGTGAAGTAGGTTAAATAAAAAAGACAGTTACTTGCCAAGGATCATTTACTGAGCTTCACAGCTGGGTAGGAATATGAATCCTGCATCATACTTTCTACAGTATGTAGAAGCTCTCTGATGAACTGATTAAATGTCACACCTTACAAAAAATTGCCAGTTATTTAGATGGTACCAAAGTTGCTTAATTGGCGGCTCAATATTTGTTTGTTTTTTCCCAGTTTCTTTTCCATGAAAACACAAACACACAGGGTTACTTTTACTCCAAAAACAAAACCCCACAACCCAATCTTACTTGGGACTTCCAGGAAAAAAATATGATGGACTGAAGACAGCTCTGCAAAAAGCAGAGGTGACAACTGTGGTGGAATGAAGAGTCAGCAAGTAGACCAGTTCTTCATAATTCCTCTCTGGTCAAGGAGAGGATCTGAGATCACTCAAAAGTGCTTCAGACTGGTGCTCCTCTTAAGGAGACATCAAAATAATTATCTTTGGTGGGTTTAGAGGTCTGGAAGATGAAGAAAAACCCTTTTGCTCAAACCACGGTCAGCGTCTTTGAAAGGATATTAAGTCTCAAAGCTTCCCTTTTTAATCACTTTTGGAAATTTCTTGATAACTGCTTTGCAGCTATTAGGAACATCTGGATCAACAAATCTGTGAACACCAGGTAAGTGTCCTTCAATCCTTAGCAAAAGTTGAAAGAGTATTTTTGGGGTAGGGAGGGAATAAACAACAAAAGGGTGATTAAAATTTCAATTTTAAAAAGTTACAAATGGACTAATGATCTATGTAAATTCCTAATTAGTTATGTAAAATCCTTTCCATGAGAAAACACTTTTATTTTGGATGTTTAAAAAATACATAGTAAGATTTTTAAAAAGGGCCTTGGTGGTTCAGGCTGTTAAATGCCTGCACTTAAGATCCAGCAGTCTACAATTACTGTAGGCTCGAATCCCACCAGGCTCAAGGTTGACTCAGCCTTCCATCCTCTTGGGGTAGGTAAATTGAGGACCCAAGATTGTTGGGGGCAATAAGCTGACTTTGTAAAAATACCGCTTAGTAATAAGCAGGCATATACAATGGAATGAAGGCTATTGCTGAGCGCATTGGGTTGTATCCCAAAAATTGTAAGCCGCCCTGAGTCTTCGGAGAAGGGTGGCATATAAATGTAATTTTAAAAAAATAAGATTTTAAAACTTGAAGGAACTAAAGACAACAATTAAAGAACAATTACAGAACGATGCAAACTATTGAACATATTGAATAGTTTTTGAACAATGGACCCAGAAGTTAAATGCAATAATGTCTGCCTTTATAGATAAATTATGTCTAAAAAATGTTGTGGAACAAGTTCTATATGAGACAATTGAGACTAAGGTGATACTAGGTTAAAAATGACAAGCTATAAGAATGACTTAGAAAAAGATATTAAGTTGGGTATAGAAGAAAACTGACTGATATCTTAATAATTAAAAGGGATATACAAATCAAGGGAGTGACCTGAATAACTTTCCTGTATTGGATTTACAGAAAAATGTTTCTTAAAATTTTGGGGGGAAAAGGCCAAAGAGAAGGGCCAAAGGGGAAAAAATCAAGTTATGCAACATTATTTGAAAGGACTAAAGATAAAGAGTTACCTAGTGTAAGATAGGTGGCTATTAAATTTTATAAATAAATAAAGATTATTAGAAGTAAAAGGAAGAAATATAAAGTTGGTCTATATGATCAAAGTTAAAATAGATGTTATCTCTGACAACCCTTAATGGACTTTCGCTGACATCAGGATGAAATGACAATGCTTTATGGATTTACTTCTAAATAAGAGATGGGACATGGGAAAAATAAATGATAAGTTACTAACATTGTTTGTATTTATTGCAATAAAGGTGAGAAGTCATTTCTTTATATATTTATTTTTTCTTTTTTACTACTTTTTCCCTTGTTTCCTTTTCTACACCTTCTACTCTTTCTTTTTATACTTCTATTTTTTTCAATTAGTTTTTATTGTTGTAATTATAATATTTAATAATATTTTTTAAAAGCCATTTTATTTATGTTTTTTTTTTTCAAAAAAACCTGGTCATTTCAGAAAAGATCTCCCTAAGTAGGGATTCATTTCATTCAATTGTTCCCCTTTGTCTTTTTAGAGATTGTTCAGTCTCCTGGCTAGCTTCCATGAACCTTACATTGTGTTTAGTAAACATAGATGGATAGATCACAAAGGATAGAGAAGAACAAAAACTTTATTCTTCTGTAGTTGCTATTGTTGCATTGTGGAAGGGAAATGGTTTTGTTTCTTGTCTCCCTATTCAGTTTTAGGTCTCAGTACGTCCAGAAAAAATGAGGATGGGACCTATACTCAGACACAAGAACATTCAGTCAGTGGTGGGATTCAAAAATTTTTACTACCAGTTCTGTGGGCATGGCTTGGTGGGCATGGCAGGGGAAGGATGCTGCAAAATCTCCAGTCAGAGGTGGTATTTGCCCGCTCTCCGAACTACTCATAATTTCTGCTACCAGTTTTCCAGAACTGGTCAGAACCTGCTGAATACCATCTCTGATTCAATGGTTGATTGCTTTAGATTATAGCAAAGATATATAAATGGCATAGTTTGCAAATATTCTTGGAAGTCCTGTCCACAGAAATGAACAGAACACAGAAATATAAATGTCTGAATAATAATAAAAGATCCATGCAACATTAATTATATTATGGTAACATAGGATTGAGTAAAGATATTTTGGAGTCATCTTAAAGATACTTTGTCTCTATCTTTAAAAAGTCCCTTTTTTTTCTTTTTCCATCATTTTAAAAGAAAAAAAGTGCATATTAAATACCCCAAGATACTTGGTATCACACACAATCAGATGAACTTTCCAGACAATGTTTCTTAATCATAGATTGATAGTTACATTTATAGTGTGATCAGAAACTAACAATGCAATGCAAACTCAACAAGCCCCTCAATTGTCAGGAATGAAACATGGAAAAGGAGAATTCAAGGCATTTATATAGGTCACAATGCCAAATGTTCAGATTAAGACATACATCATACACGGTGAACGAGAGCTCACAGAATATTAGAAGCATTCATGAAAAGCATTGACCTTCTAAATAAGCACCTTCTTTCCTAATAACTAATTAAATGTACCCATTTTTCTATCTCACGGATCATTTTAAAGGCTGGTAATTTTTTTCCCCTGCCTGTAACCAAGGTAGTTGTACAAAACATCATTATTAGATAGCGAGTATGTATTTAAAATCATCAGAGGTGGATTATCTATTCATGCAAGATTTGAAGTCTGAATGCCACTACAAAGTCCAGTCCCATCCAGACATTCTTCTGATGAAATTGAGCAACTGCAGAAGAGAAAATAACCTTTTAGGGTTCGATTGGCATTTTGAGAACCAACCAGTAAAGAAGATTTTTATTTGCCTCTGGTTAATCCTGAAATATTAACTGTGTCTGCTTTTGAGCAAACCAATATCCCAAGAGAAAGTGGTGGATTTCTCTTGCTACAGCTCTGAAAGCAAAGTGCTTTTAAAATTAGAATAAGAACCACATGAGGCCAAGGGTTGCATGGGATCTATTACCAACTTCCCTATTTATAGACAGGAGCTGCTTCTCTTTAGGCAACCAATTTAATTATGTATATTGGTTCCAAATTAGGCACTTGGTTTTGATGATAAGTTTAACTTCTGAGGATCTCTGCTGCTTACTCAGCCCCTTTCCACACCTCTCCAGTTCTGTTCATACCAGGGCTCATAATTTACTATCACCATGTGGAGAACCCTAATCTGACTAAAGGACAGCAAGCTGTACAACTACAAATATCTCTGCGTATTATACTCAGTGAAGTTGCAGCAAGGAATTCTTCAACCTTTCTCAGACTGTATCCTGAGATTTACTCCTTTCATAATGAATATATTAGGCCAAGATTAATGACAGCCTGCAGCATTGATTGGTAGATTGCAGGCTTCAGAAAACTGCTGTCCCTTTTAAGTACCTGTGTAGCTGCATCTTGAAAAATGCGGACAGCCATTCTGAATAGGTTGATCTCTAGGCTGGTTTTGGCCATCATAATTCGAGTGGTGGCTTAGGTGCATGGCTCAAATAATAGGGACTGTCCTCTGCCCAGATGGCTCCACTTGCCAGCAAGGGGCCATTGCTCACTCCACCCTCAGCTGCTACGTGTCTCCTCAATCAGTTAACAATTTCATGATTCACTTAACAACTGAAATGATTTGCTTAACAACCATCACAGAAGTCATAAAATCAAGCATGACTCACTTAGCAATTGCCTTGTCTAGCAGAAGAAATTCTGGTCCAATTGTGGTCGTAGGTCAAAGACTATCTATATTTCTAAAGACCAAATAGCAATGTGGAACGAGCAATCTGGATTAAGAACAAGGAGACTGCTGTATTTCTTCTCAACCATCCTATTCCAGATTGTGTTTTTCTGCTTTTGACAATGGAGAAATAAATTCCTTGATATTCATCTAAAGGGTAACATATTGTCAGACTTGGATAGATAGGTGTGACCCATAAGTGTGATCAAAGGCCATATGCAGATAATTAGGCTTTCCATGTTTGTCATATACCCAGAGGTCTCCATTCCACTCTTCTGACACAATATCATTTTTACATAATCCTTTTTCAAACTAAATAGTTTCAAAGCGACATGTTATTAAAAGACACCCTAATAAGTTTAAATTATGACAGAAGCTTTCATGTAATGGTTTTATTACCTAACAGTAAAAAGGGGAAATTAATAAATGCTATTCATGAATGTTGGATTTAATTCAATGAATGAATCATCTATGAACACATCAATCTTATTTATTATTTATTTATTTATTTTATTGGATTTATATGCCACCCCATCTCCGAAGACTCGGGGCGGCTCACAGTTAAAAATATACAATACAATAATTATTTAAAAAAGAATTAAACAATTTTAAAGCCCAATAAAACCAAATTAAAATACTTAAAATTATCCCATGGCCCTGGTGAGGTAATCACAGCCCGATTTGGTCGAACAACCAGGTCTTTAAATCGCGGCGGAAGGTGTGGAGGTCAGGGGCCAGATGGAGGTCCAGAGGCAGTTCGTTCCATAGGTTGGGGACCGCTACAGAATAGGCTCATCACCGGGGGACTGCCAGCCGACACTGACTTGCCGACGGGACCCCGAGGAGTCCTTGCCTATGTGCCCACACGGGGCGGGTGGCACTCGATATCGGCAGGAGCTGCTTCCTTAAATATTGTGGACCCATGTCGTGTAGGACTTTGAATGTTAAAGTCAGAACCTTGAATCTCAATTTTAATTTTTAATATGCGAAATAGTGATAAATATAAACCATTAAAACAAAAATTCTTTTGGGGTCCTCCATAAAAAATTTTAAATGGGAAAGGGCAAAAAGGTTTGGAAACAGTGTTGTTGAATATGATATGGTATCAATGTCCTTCTCCCGTGCACTGGCCTAAGCCACTCACACTTCGGCTATTTTTCCAACAATTCATCTGTCATGTCAAAACATAAAATTCTTGACATGAATGGCATTCCATAAACATCTCAAGCACTTTTTTCATATTTTGCAGACACCCACCTGGTAAAATGAAGCATAGGGATCTTCTATTTTTGACTACTATGTCTTGTTATACAACAGAGCTGTAAACTAGTTAAGCCAGACTTCTTGACTCTTCCAACAAAGAGAGGAATTGATTCAGTAAGTCAACAACCTTGAAATATGTATGACTCATTTTCTATTTATAACAACTTTGGTAGAGGGACATGGATAAACCAGGGATGATCAAACTGCTTGTAAGGCAAAAACGTCTGATGTGTCTTTAATGTGAAAATCAGTCATCCCAACTCAGGAGACCCATCCCCACCAACCTCTCATTTTTAGTCCAGATGCCTTCTTATGCTTAGAAATACCTCTGATATCTGTAAGAATAAGCAGTGAAGAAGGGACATTTTTTTAAAAAAAGTCAGGAGACAAGTTTAGTATCAGCCACATTGCTCTCTGCGCCTATTTTGGTTCTCAGGTAGTTTGCATCTCATTGCTTTCAGATATTTTAGATTTGAATAACATAATTAAGCCTCTGAGGTCTACTACCTCCAGAAGTCGTGAATTAAGTAATACACACATTTTTAAGACAAATTTTTCACTATTTCATGCAAGTTGAAACATGTCTGGAACATCTAATGCTCTGGACACATAAGGATCAAATCTGGCACACGCAACTGTGACCTGCTGCTGGATGAGGCAAATCAAATTAATTCCACTGCCCTGTATTTGGTTTGAAATAACTTGTCTTGGTTAGCAGTTGTAGTAAGTAATAAATGTGCCTTCTCAGTCCATTTTTTTACAATTTTTTTTCTGTTGTCTATCAATATGCAGTTATTGTGGTGCAGTGGTTAAAATTCAGTGCTGCAGGCTAGTTCTGCTGACTACTGGCTGCCTGCAATTTGGCAATTTGAATCTAACCAGGCTCAAGGTTGACTCAGCCTTCCATCCTTCCAAAGTGGGTAAAATGAAGACCCAGATTGTTTGGGGGCAACAGGCTGACTCTGTAAACTGCTTAGAGAGGGCTGCAAAGCACTGTGAAGTCTAAGTGCTATGGCTATTGCTATTGTCTCAGTAATCTGTGGCTTTATGTACAATCAATGTACAAAATTAATGCTGAAATGTGGAGTACCCTGAGCCCAGTATGGCTCAGGTTTACAATGAGTTGAACTTAATTGGCTGTCCCATCAGACCCACTCATATATGGGAGAATGGGATTTAGTTTGTCAGAATGTGGCCTGAATGAGGAAGTACGTATTGTAGTAAAAATTAGTGTGTGTGATCCACTTTAAATTAAAAATGCAAGATTCAAAGATGGCATAGATTGGTTTGAATGTGAGATTTAAGAGTGAAATGCAACAACATTCTGTTTGAACTGACTGAAAATCTGATGCATGATTCAAACCTAGATAATAGTGAAAAGCATCAAACACACACAGCTTCTTTTTTAATGCACAATGAATCAATATAGTAGAGAGAGCAGAGAGTTCAGAGGACATCAACCCTGCAAAGGTTCTTGGATACCTTCAAGCATTCACTGTTATATATTTTTGAAATGTTCCCTCTGTAGCTTTTTTGAGATAGTAAGGAGGAGAAAAGAACAGCAGAGCAGCCTTCAGACTGTTCAGCCAACAATAAACCTTTGCTGAATGTGTACAAAAGAATGTTGTGTTCTGACATAAAAAATAAATTTAAAAAAATCTGAAGATCAAGATTTTCCAACAACTTGCTTTTATAGGCTGGCAGGATTATTGTTATCACTTATTGACAAAGGCTAACATTCTCCGGAAATTACATTTTGAGTTATTTCAGCATTTTGTTGGTTGAAGTTTGAAAGACACAGTCCATATTATAAACAATTATCCAGTAATTAGCACACTATATCAGAACTTCTCATGTAATAACAAAGATTCATTCACTCCATAGAAAAGAAAGCAGAAACAGACAAATAGCAAAAATGTATTTGTTTTCATCATTTTATCTTTTATGAAAGGATTGTAAATGAAAAGAGAATGAAATGGATGATAGTTATCTGAAGAGCTATGAATTATCTGAAAATTGCTGAATTATTTGAAGAGTTACTGATAGGCTGGATATATAGACTGACCCAGATGTGAAAATATTTACAGACCCCTCACACCCTGGACATAAACTGTTTCAACTGCTATAGAGCATTGCACATCAGAACAATTAGACACAAGAAGTTTTTTTCCCAAAAGCCATCACTCTGCTAAACAAATAATTCCCTCAACATTGTCCAACTATTACAAAGTCTGCACTACTATTACTATTAATCTTCTCATCACTCCTTATCACTCATCCCCTCCCACTTGTGACGGTATGACTGTAACTTTGTTGCTTGTATCCTTACGATTTATATTGACTGTTTCCTAGTATGATTTGATTGCTTATTGTACCCTATGACTATCATTAAGTGTCATACCTTATGATTCTTGACTCTTAATGAATGTATCTTTTCTTTTATGTACACTGAGAGTATTTACACCAAGACAAATTCCTTGTGTGTCCAATCACACTTGGCCAATGAAGAATTCTATTCTATTCTATTCTATTCTATTCTATTCTATTCTATTCTATTCTATTCTAATCTTACTTTACCTTACCTTTACCTTACCTTACCTTATATGTAAAACAGATATATTTGAAGTTAAGGAAGAATAAGGATAAAGGAGCATGGATTTGGGAAAAGCAAAGAACCAGTAGCAATCAGAAACCATATCAAGAATAACATAATAAATTGTATGACTCATAGGGTCACCCATCTCGTAACAGTGACTGTGTTGTCATAGAAGAATTAAAACACATACACAACTATAATCCACAGTGAATCAATAGCAGCAAAGCTCACCTAATTTCTTGGTTCAAATGTCTAAAGAAACAGCACCTTGAAGAAGGTTAATAGTTGAGGCCATCTGAATCTCTTGGGCGGGAGAATACTGTTCTACAAGGCAGCCACTGACACAGAGAAAGCACCACTCAGAGATTCGATAAAACAACACTGTTTGATGGGACATGGTCCCTCTCCTAAATCAGGTGGGCAGAGCAGAGACAATGGGGAAAAAAGCACACATTCTTTCTCCTTTCTTTCTTTCCCTGTAAGTGAAACTGAGCGAGCAAATTACAGCAGGATACTAGAATAGCAAAGCCATGTGCTTTTATAGGCAGGATTTGGAATTATCCAACTCATCGGCTGGGTTGTAGTTTTCAGTATCCAAGAATCCAAAGCAATATTCCACACCTCCTCCTGCTAACACACTCACCAGCTTTGAGGGAAAGCTGCACTGTTTGTGACTGGATTTATTTATTTATCTTTTGCCAGTATTTTTTATTCTTTTGGGAAACTTTCAGATTTCCCTGTGTCATATGACTTAGCTTTTGTATTTTCTCTCTCTTTGAGAAAGTATTGAGTAAGTTCTTTGGACATGAAACTCATGGGTTAATCCTTGTTTTACCACATCTAACTTCTATGAAAAGTTCAAAGGGGCTGAAGTCAATGGAGGGTTGGAGTACTTCTGTACATGAAAAAGGTACATACAGAAGGCCAACATCCCAATGATTAGATTGTCCTCTTCATGCTTTTTGAATGTGTTTAAGATATTTGTTAGACTACTGATTTGTACAGTAGATGGTAGCGATTTGTTCAGGTTTCTGATATACCCAAGTCTGCACATAAATATTTCAGCAGTGCAGATTGAAGATCTAAGGCTTGATCTGTCAGAACCTCTAGGTTTATTCATCCTATTGAATAGCTTCATTGGTTGTTTGAACTTACTCTTGCAGTTACTATACGCAAAGGTATTGCATTTGTTCCTAATTACATAGAACAAAAAATATATTAGTTTCCTTTTGCAAATTTTGGAAAGGGACCAGTTTTATCTCTGGCAATTATAAAAAAGGGAATAGGTATCAGTTGCACCTTTTCCATGGCAGCTTTGTCCTGTTTTCCTTTAAGTCTCACATATTGGCACTCGGCATGATGGACAATTGGTCTCCACATTCTGGGACATCCCTACTCCAAGGAATGACCTTAAGTTTCAACAGAGTTTTTTTCTTGTCCATGTGGTCTGCTAAAGTGTTTTCAAGTGCAAGTTTCAGTACCTTATCTCTGTACTCTGAAGGATTATTTCAAAGAACATCTTCATCTTTATGAGACTACCTTCCAGAAACATTGAGATTTGATGGGAAGGTAAAATTGCTGATAACTGTCCTTCTTTTTTGCTTGAGTCACAATTGTAACTCCAGCTGTTTCTTCTTCCTGTTGGAGTTGAGGTATAATATCATTTGCTGGTACCATCGTTTACCAGTTGTCTATTCATTGGTGTATCTGTTCTAATAATTACATATTATTACAAATTCAATCATGGTGTTCTGGTTCTGACGTGCTTTGGATCTATGCTTCATCTAATGGGATCTTTCTGGCTTGCATCCGAAACACTAGTGATAGCTTCCAGGTCCACTCTGCTTTTCTGATTAACTGCAGTCTACTAAAGTTCTCCAACTCCCATCTTCTTCCTGCCCATTGACCTCTATGGATTCCATTCCCATTCCTCTTTGGGAACTGTGCAGGAGAGATAAGATCATGGCTTTTGACATTTTTTATGGAGGAATCTTTAGCTTATTGTCCTGTTTTATCACAAACATCCAGCTATTTCACTATCTCTTTCTCTCTGAGATTTCTCTGGGTCATTTTCCTTAAGATATTTTTCTTCCTGAGCCTTTGGGGTTTTTTTTGATCATGTCTAGCTTTGCGGCACTCGCATATTAAACGTGAACAGTTTCAACTTTGTCATTGCAAAGTTGTCAGTGGATTTTTGTATCTTCGCTTTCATCATCATCATCATCATCATCATCATCATCATCATGTTTATTGTTATTGTTGTTATTGTTGTTATTGTTGTTATTGTTGTTATTGTTGTTATTGTTGTTGCTGTTGTTGTGTTGTTGTTATTAATCTTGGCATATTGGTATTAAACCTTTATGTTTATTTTGGCCTGAAAAATATTTGTCCTTCTCTTAATTTCTTATTCAATCCTTTCAAATTTGCCATCCTTCGATTATATTTATAATCTGTCAATGTCTGTTCAGATTGGAACACATTTATATTATATATAGGATCAAATGAATGCTGTATAATTAATTTTCCTTCAAGTCAGACTTCACTCCTGATGACTTCATGATTATGTCCCTGTAGTTTTCTTGGCAACGGTGGTTTGTCATTGCCTTGAGGACTTTTTTTTCCCCTAACTTCCTGGACTTGCCTATATTCCCCATTTTTCCTGGTGATCTCCCATACACGGACTAATTAGCACTTTGGGCTATTAAGAAAGACTGAGTCTGCTTCCTGCCTTTTAAGAGCATGTTTCTCTATTTCTCATTTAGGGAAATGTAATTTTCTGCCTTTTTAACATTTCTCAAAATATTTCATTCTTACGCGGGGGAGGGTTTTCTAAGAGGCAACTGGACTTTCTTGGTTTCCAGAAAGTCCAATTGCCTCTTGAAAAAGCACCTTTGGGACAGGAGCCTCTTTCATTGCTTCGGAGTGGCCAAGCAACATGATTGCTCACTGATAGGGAGAAAAAAGAGGTAGGGGTTTGGATCCTTCAGTTCATTTTAGTTTTCTCTCATGATAATAAAGCTTAATAACATGGTACCTGGCTTGAAGTTTATTTTGATATCTGTGGCATGTACTAATTTTATTGTGATCCACAAGCTTGGGAGGGCAGAGACTTGAACCTGGGTCCCTATATACTTTTGTCTCTTTAGCTCAGCATTTTGTAGCCCAAGGGTGCCCACCCACTTTCTGGAGAGCTTAAATGACTTCTCTACTAAAAGGTTTCACTTTATGAGCAAGAGTTGGCTGCTGATAGTTATTGCTGATAGCTATTTTAATTCCTCAAGGTGCTCTGGCACCCTGCCTGATTTGTAACTCTGGGTTGCAGATGAAAAGGAAGGTATTCAGACAGAATGGTTTAGGTTTCCATGATGGCTGTGGCTATCATTGATCTTCAGTATGTATTCCCTCATTTCTAATCTAATGATTGGTATTTAGGACAGCTTTTTGCAAGCAAAGAAGCTTTTTGTATTTTTGTACAGGTAATCCTTGACTTACAGCAGTTTATTTAATGACCATTCAAAGTTACAATGGCACTGAAAAAAGTGACTTATGACCATTTTTCACACTTATAGCCATTGCAGCATCCCCATGGTCATGGTCATGAGAGGCCGGGTGAGGCGAAGCCCCTTGATGTGAGTGATGTCGAGCTGGCCCACCCAGTCACATGACCACCCAGTCACACCTACCCAGCTAGTCATCAGGGCAGACAACCGTTGTTAAATTATTTGAATCCCACCACTGTCTTATCCCCCTCTACCCCTTATGTATGAGACACCCAACTTTAGGAGAGACATTGAGATTTGACTTTTTATCTTGGTATTTGGGTCCAGTTGAGTGGAGTCCTCTTTTGGTGGTTTTCATTACAGATAGTTCTTACTTAATGACTATAATTAGGATTGGTGACTCTTATCACTAAACAAAGCAGCTTTTTTTAAAAAAAATCATATGACCCTGCTGATTTATGACAATAGTTCCAGCAGTCCTAGTTGCAATCCAGTGGTGGCATGCTATTGGTTCTGCCCAGTTCAGCCGAACTGGTAGTAAAAATCACTACCAGTTCCCTGAACCGGTAGTTTAAAAAAGCCTCTGATCAGCTGAGAGGAGGGGAAATAAAGCCTCCAACAATCAGCTAAGAGGATAAAAGACCAAAAAGTGCAAGAGAGGGTGGGAGGATCGCTCCTACCTTTTTGTTTCTTCATCCTCTCAGCTGATTGGCTTGTTAGGGGTGCATGAGTGAGGTGTGTGCATGCGCATTCACATGCAATCACCCACCAAATCGGTAGTGACTAAGGTAGGATCCCACTACTGTTGCAATCATTAAGTAAATCACATGTGATAAACAATACAACTTGCGACTTCCTACTGGCTTCCCCATTGGATTTTCTTGTGAAAAACTGGCTCAGAATGTCACAAAAAGCAATCACATGAGGACAAAATGCTGTTGCAAATGTACAACAGTTGCAAAATACCTGAACTGCAATTATGTGACACTATGACGATCATGAGCAGAAGGACACATCATAAGTCACTTTTTCAATATTGTTGTAACTTGGAACAGTCACTAAGGAATAGTTATTAAGCACGTTATTTTGTATTTTGTTTGATGGCCACTTTGTATTTTATAAGTGGATTACATTCATCGTCACAATGGTGATGAAAAGACAACTTTGCAACTAATACTTACATTTACAACCTTCATAGCATCTTTCTGTCAGTCATGTATTCACTACTGCAGTCAGTTAATACATGTTATCTTGTCCTTGACTTTTGTCCTGTTAATTTCCCCCTTGCGGAGCAGAGAGGTTGACTAAATAAATAAGCAATCTCTTCTTGAACTGCTTTCCTTCACAGTGCAATATTTCCCTAGGAAGACCTAACCACAAATTAACAAGTTCAGCTCTGTGATTTTAATTAGCTGGCTTGAAACTGCTGCCTGTAACTGTTAAGACTTTAATCACTTTTGTTTGCTTCCTAAGCGGAATGGGTCTTGGATCTGTGAGCGTGCTAGGCGATCAGCCAGTGCCAATGCATTCCTTTTATTAGGCATTCCTCATTTTGTGCATGTTCATTCTCTTGCAATCCCTTCATCTCCAATGAATGGAAATACAAATATTAATTTCCTTCTTGCTAATTATCCTAGTACTGGAATGTGGAGGGTATGAGGTTTGCTGTTTTACCTGGATTCTTTGTGAGTCAAGTTTCCCTACCATTTCAGGTCACCTGACTATTTAGGGCTCTATCCTTCTGATGCTATAAAGCAGGGGTGTTGGTCAAACTCACGTCGTCACATCAGGATTGCATGACATATCGGGACTTTTTTCCCCATTCACCAAACCAGGTGTGGGTGTGGCTAGCATGTGACACATCCTGCCCTTGGCCTGGGAGTTTGACAGCCCTGTTGTAAAGCAAAGAGAAGCTCAAGTGGAATTGCAAGCACAAAACTATTATAATGAATAGTTATATTATAACTATTTTCCACTTAGCACCTAAGTTGCCAGTTCCCATTGTGGTCTCTGAGTGAGAACTACCTGTATGTTTATATTAATGTTGTATGGAATTTTTTATGTATTGCTTATTTCTTTACATTGCCCAGAGTCACACTGTGAGGGTGGATTTATAGGTGACCCCATAAATCCAATAACTAAAGAAATGCATAAACATAAATGGAGAACTTGTTTCGCATCTGCTTGATGCTACTTTCATTCTTGACCTCCTTTGATCAGCTTCCAATACATCCAGTTCATGGCCTGCATTCAAATAGTACACACACATTCCAAAAGTACAGTGCTATTTTAAGACTATAAGAGACTTATTTTTCACCTGGTCTTCCCCTATATAATTAGGGCAGCCTTGGATGATACAACAATTCTTGCATTCAACAAATACTATTATGTCAGCTTTGGAAGCCATATTGAGATTTGATGCTCCCACGCTGCCACAACTGAGCCTCAGAAAGTGGGAGGGAGGAATTCATTTGAGTATATCTAGTTAGACAAAATAAAATTCTTCTGTTGGTTCATGGTCACTGAGTGTGGTGCATAATGAAATGGGAATCTTACTTTAGGATGGATGATGATTGGATCATGTGATGTGGTGATGGCTAAGGGGGATGGATTTGTAGTTTTGACTTTTGCAAAGAAGCCCGAAACTTTCAGATTCTATCAAACATTCAGTTACTATCCAAATAAAGGTACCTTTGAGATATGTCTGTCTCGGAGTTATTGATTGGAATGGAGGGTTGCTGGAATGCTGACATTTATAGTATTAAGTACTATACATAGTAGAGGTAGTCTTTGACTTACTACACTTCATTTAGTGACTGTTCAAAGTTACAAGATCACTGAAAAAAATGACTTATGATTGCTTTTTGCATTTAAGACCATTGTAGCATCTTCATGGTCACATGATTTACTTTCAGATGCTTGACAACTGACTCACATTTATGGCAATTGCAGAGTCATGTGATCGCCTTTTGAGACATTCTGACAAGCAAAGTCAATGGGGAAGCCAGATTCACTTAACAACCATGTTACTAATTTAACAGCTGCAGTGATTCACTTAGCAAATGTGGCTAAGAAAAAGAAAAGACATAAAATGGGGCAAAACTGACTTAACAAATTTCTCACTTAACAACATAAATTTTGGGCTCATTTGTGGTCGTACATTGAGGACTTCCTGTATTTGATGCTGCTACTTTTTTTTCTTCCTCTCACAACCAGGGTTATAGGAACAATTCAAAATAAAGAAAAATGCCTTTCTGCAGTCTGGGGAGCCTTCAATACTCTATCAGGTTGTCAATCTGAGAAAGAGTTCTGAGGTATGCTGCCGAATTATAATCCTTAAACAGAAGTTGGCATCAAAAAATATCTCTTTAATATAGTCTTTAGAGCTTATCAAGAAACATAATAGCAAAGAAAAACACAGATCAGTGCTCGGCTTAAAGAAAAGGATTAAGTTTCTGAAAAAGAAGGTCTGAACAAAGGAACAGTGAGTAGGCTCATAAAAGGTAGCAATTAGGTGTCAAAGAAAGATGAGTTTTGGAGGAAATTAGCTGCTTGCCTAGGCATGCACAAAATAAACCCAAATCTAATACCACTCTTTCTGATTATTCACTGCAACTAGAAATTTGGGTAGATGATTTATCTTCTGCATTCTAGAAGGCTTCATCAAACAGTTGGGGGCTGGCATGGGGCTTAGATTCCTTTATAATTTTTCTCGGTGCCAGCTACTCCTCCAGGGATTTTTTAAAAACTAAAAACAAAAAACTTGAACATCTAGCAAATTCCTCCTTCACTGCAGTGTTTATTATCAGGGAGAAAAAGAGCTATTTGAAAAGCCCTGAAAGAGTGACTTTAACCAGAGGTAAAATAGATTAATCTATAGGTTGTTTGTGACTGTGCTCTGACCTAATGTGGATCTCTAAAAGTTTGTGTTGCCAAAGATTCTCATTATAGTGATCAAGGACCACAGAAAGTACAGCAATGATATCTCATAGCCACAATGTCAAAGACCTTCCTCAGAAAACATTAAAACACTGAAACAAGCAAAATAGAAAACTCTCACTGGCTAACCATGCTAAATGTTGGTGCTATGACCAGAAGACATTCCATAGACCACGTAACAATTACTTTGTGGACAGTATGTAATGTTGAAATTTCAATCATTCAATCTCTTCCCCAGAAATATACAGGAAGAGGGTTATCTAGTTTTCACAACTGGTGCCTACTGTTCTTCTCTCAGACTCCTTCACATCCAGCATGGATGTTCTTAAGCAGTTCTAGTTACAAAAACTATTCATGGAACTCAACATGTGGAGAAACCATAAAGGAGTATCTCATGGGTTGCTGCTGGGGGTAACCTCTAGTTTGAATAAAACATAAACTCTGCAAGTGTTTCCTAAGATTTTCCTGATTGTAAATGATTGTGCATGCTTGACAAAATAAATAAATAAAATTGCATGAGTCTGAAAGAAGCTTTGGAGGAGCACGTTCAGAGCTTTATCTCCGGTAAAGGACTTTTCTTTCAGAGATTTTGTTATTATTTAGAAGGCCCGCAATGCGTTTAACCAAACATGCTTTCAGCCCTTTTACAGATAAACCTGTGAAGATAGTTTCAAACTGCCTAGCATAGGAGGAAACTGACACAGGTTTGTGTCAGCACCCAGAAACTCACTATAGCTTAGCTCTGTATGTAAGGAGTAGGGGGGACATTTGCATTTGGATAGCTTTTTTGCAGCTTTTGGGAGTGGGTTTTTGCATTTTGTTTGTTTTTGCATGAATTATTTTTGAATTACACTGAATTATTTAATCATAATGCCTATGTTGTATTGAGACATTTTGATTAATGATTCCATTTGGGGATGGTTTAATTATCTTATATAGTGTCAATGTATTGCTATATATACATTCTTCTACCGCTGTTCTGAACAATGTGAACACAGTCTGCATGCTCTGAACAGCACACAAATAAGCCAAGTAGTAATGATAAAGGAGAAGCTCTTAAGTGTATTTTTAGGAGTCAATTCAAATATGCTGATATAATCCCTCAAAATGACTACCAGTAGTTGTAATAAAATCCATTATCATAACAAGCTTTGTAACAACTGAAAACAACAACGTTGGTTATTTTGCAAATCATATGATTTATAATGTACAGTAGCTGTTCTTGACTGAATGATCAGAAGTTTGAATGCTGTCCTAGAAAATCATAGCCACGTGGGCATGATGGGGACCAACCAGTTCTAAGAAGAATTAACTGTGAAGCCTAGCTGTAGTTTTACATCATCTTGACTGGATTTTTTGCTATTTACTGTATAAGATATTTGAAAGTAATATTGAATCTTACATTTCATGTATCTTTGAAATCATTCCTTAGACAAAGTTGTAGAAAAATGTGATTTCCCGGATGTACTTATTTGAATTTCTAGCCAGTAAAGGCAGAGCTATACTTTGGGACCTATAAGTCTTCCCTGTGCCTTGGGAATACAGCACTTGAGACATGTGAATGATTCACATGTACATGTGTACATATGAATGCTTCAAAGGAAATGAAACCAGAATATTATAAAGTCAGTGCCATCCAGAATAGACTTAGATATTGTTGGAAGAATTTCCAATGTGCTGTGCACTTTATGCTGTTTGGATTTGAAAGATCAAATCAACCAATGTTAGCACAGACAGACATGCTATGTACTGGCTTTTATAGCCATGCCCCTTATTTATACTGTACTATAAAAGGGGCCAATCAACTGCCATTTACCTCAGTCTCTCCAGGAAACTGTACTGCATAGGCAGACAGTCTCATCTGTCTCTCAAGAAGTCTCTTCAGTCTTTTCACAGCTGCATAGGCAGACAGACTCAAGAAGCCTCAAGAAAGAAGAAAAGAATCTCAAGCTGAAAGGAAAAGGCAATTCCTAGGCTAGAGACTATTGTAATACTTTTCATTATTATACTTCTGAGGAAAAGGGACAGAGAGACTCCAACTGCACAGGCAGTTGTCAAACTAAAAGATCTGAGGATATCTAAAGGAAGAGAGGACACTGGTGTTATTCATTCTGAATATTTATTTGTTTATTCTGCTTGTTACAATAAATAAGTGTTGATTTGAAATCATCTGAGCTCAACTTTCTTTGAGTAATTTAAATATATAGACAAGGGTTTACGGTCCATCAAAAATAATTAGTCACAGGATTAGTTATTTCTAACAGATATGTTGTGAGAAAAATAGAAAAGTTCTGATAACACAGAAGTGTGTTCAAAGAGAGATTCTAATAACAAGAGTCCATTTAATTGGCTATTTGACCTCTCACGTATTACATCCACCTGGTCCAGGACAGCAAGGCAGGATATGTCCCATCAATTAGGTTTATACATCATTTTCTCCAGGGTATGGTTGGTCCCCACCCAGTTGCTTTTCTGAAAGGTGCTAAGATGTTGTTTTGTCAGCAGGACCTGGGACCTCAAATGGAGATGGAGTTTATCAAATGGTGATTGTGATGCTGCTGACATCAGGTGTACCCCTGGGTGGGTGGGTGGGTGGGTGGAAAGGAGGCTATGGGTTTTTATATTGTGGCATTTATTTATTTATTTATTTATTTATTTATTTATTTATTTATTATTTGGACTTGTATGCAGCCCATCTCCGAAGACTTCAGGCTGCTCACAACTAAAACAGTAACAACCATAAATAATTAAAAGAGAATTAAACCAATCACAAGCCCAATAATAGTTAAACAAAGTTAAAATTTAAAATAATTTAAGACCCCCAGGAGGGGTCACAGCCAGATTGGTCAAACAACCAGGTCTTCAGATCGTGGTGGAAGGTGACCCAGAGAGTTCCAAAGGTCAGGGGCCATGACAGAATAGGCTCATTGCCGGGGGACCACCAGCCGACATTGACTTGCCAATGGGACCCCGAGGAGTCCTTGCCTGTGTGCTCACACAGGGCGGTTGGCACTCGATATCGGCAGGAGTCGCTCCCTTAAGTATTGAGGACCCATGTCGTGTAGGACTTTGTATGTTAAAACCAAAACCTTGAATCTCACCTGGAGTGCAACCGGCAACCAATGCAGGCCGAGCAGGAGGGGGGTAATATGGGAGAATTGGGAGATTCCCATCACCACCCGCGCAGCCGCATTCTGCACCAGCTGCAATCTCCGGATGGTATGCAAGGGCAGTCCTAAATAGAGAGCGTTGCAGTAGTCGAGTTTGGAGGTGACAAGGGCATGAGTGACTGTGCGCAGGGCATCTCGGTCCAGAAATGGGTGAAGCTGACGAATAAGGCAGAGCTGGGCAAAGGACCCCTGGCGACGGCCCCCACTTTTAATGTTGTAAGCCACCTGGAATCACCTACGTGAAATTTGGGGAGACATATACATTTGTTTAAAAAATAAGTGAGTGTCTTTATAATTATAAATAATTCCTGGTGTAAATATGTGTGTATTTACTTTTGATGTTCTCTATCCCAATGTATTTTAATCATAATGCATCACCTCTTATGTATGTCACTCCTGTGGCTTTCCCAAACCATGTTAATGGTGAATTTCATTTAACGTTTATTTACGGAATGAAATGTTTGGCTTCAAGGATCAAGCAATGTTTAATAGACAAAACTTTGATTATTTCATTAATAAATTGGAGCATTGCCAGTTAATAACATAAACTTCAGAGACTAGTCCATCTCTTAGTTATGCTTACAATGGCCTTTTGCGAGAAAGTTGTCTAAAGGCAATTAAATGGCACTAGCTTTGTGATATTCTTTCTGGAGGCATATTTAGAGTCAAATTTATAACTTGACTTGCCTGAATGATTCAGAAAATAGTTACATTTTATATTATTGGGTGTTTCTTCTCTTCTAGTTGTAGAATTTGGTAGCTTGATTGGTTTTCTTCCTTGAAGAACTGTTATCAGTTGCTCCATGTGGAATTGAACCAAGTTACTAAAAATGTTTGAACTACTGTCAAAGTGCAAGCCTGTTCTGACCCACACCCTTTTCCAACAAATCAAACACAATCCAAAAGGTACAGAAACCTTTTAATGCTTCTGCAAAATAATTAGTTGTGATAAGCACAAGCCTTGCCAAACTGTGCGAGAAGGCCAAAAGATAACAGACAAGAAATAATTTGCAATACAAGAATCTTTAAATGCAAACTCAGGATACTGGAATGTCCACGAGGCTGGAGTTTCAAAACGTCTTTGCCTTCTGCAAAGAATGTTCGTTTCACACCTGGCTTTCATCTTCTTGAAGGAGGGGCCATTACCTTGCAGCCTTATTCCCAAGTCGCCCGTGCTGTTGTAGCTGCTCTTGCCTGCAAGCAATCCTGCACGCACACGCGACTTGGCACAGGCTGTTCAGGAACCTCCTCATCACTGCTGCCAGCCCCCACAAACTCTGAAGGCAGTAGTCCACTCCCTAATGGTCCTGGCCCTTCATCTGAGTCCTCGCTCTCCTCAGCCGCCTGCACCTGCTGCCGGCTAACCACAACAAAGCCAGAGTAACTCCTTTGAAACTCACCCTTGTCCATAGTTGCACTATTCATTGCTATAACATATACAATAGTTATATTATGCTAGGATAAGACAAAATATATGATTGCATATGGGACGTATAAAAATGGCCATTCATCACTGTACAGTATTCACACATGAATTTCTTAGTACACTATTGACAAACAATTGAATGTGTGAACTTGCACAGCTTAAAGTATTGTTAATGTAGGTCTTATATTAGTTAGTAGAAACATCACACCCTCCATCAGCTATTGCTTCCCTCCTAATTTCTGTAGGAATTGGTGTACAATGGGATTGTAAGGTTAAAACAGGAATACCTAGCAGCAGAGTCTAAATTGCAGATGCCTTCTGCATAACATGAACACCTTCTAAAGTAAGCCTTGCTGCTCCATAATATCCCTTGGTAGCAAGAAAGGAAATCAGAGCCAGATGACTGCTCAACAAGAATTAAATTACTGACTTACTGACCCTACTGGCCCAAGATAAGGAACCACTTGGTCTGCTTCACAACTCCCTTTGGACTAGCTTCCATTATCAAAACAGCTTTCCTACAAGAGAAAATGTTAAACAGATTCCTATCTCACTTTTTTCAAAATCTGATGCCCAATCTATTCTCATACAGCTTTCCTGCTTCTGTCTGTCTCTTCCCAGAAAAGCATCACCTGTCATTTTGCCTCTAGTGTCCTGTGTCTTCTTATATAAAATCTCCCTTTGGGGAAAGATTTCTGAACTCCCCTTTATTGCCTATTCACACATGCGACTTTTCCAAGAGGTAGGCTGACCTTGATACTCCCTGGTACACTGAGGTATTTTTTTTAAAGCATGTTGTCCAGAATAACGAAAAGACTTAAGGGACCTATAAATCAGTTCCTATAGTGCCAGTAATAATAGGTGCACTCTTTTTTACTTGCAGTGATGTCACTATTTGACTAATTGTTTCATTGTATTGATTTAAGTTTGTTTTCTCATACAATTGGAAAGATAAATAAACAGCTTAGAAAAATCTGGGAAAGGGAAGAGATACATTAAGCAAAATCACAGGCAGCTGATTAAAGTGCATGGATGCAAATTACCTCACTGAAATGAAAAGAGGGTGATCATTAAGATGACATAAATACAAATAACAAAATGAGATTGCAGAAGCAGAGGTATGGTTTCATGTTCCATTAGAAATATGAACTAATATAAGAAACCCACAAAGACAATTTTGGTATTCATCTAAATTCACAGAGGCTAAAATTATACAAATGGGATTCTTTGTATTAAACACACTGAATGCATTTGAAAGGTTTTGTGCCATTGGGAATTTTATATGGCTACAGTTAGGAATATTCGGTCAAATTCACTTGAGAAATCATCTTCAGACCTATCTGTGGAATGAGACATTGAACGAGGAGTCTGTTAAAAGGGATGACAGGGGATAAAATGTTGCTTCCCATTTTAGTTCACATGCATTCAGGAAAATTCCTGATAGTTAAATAGTTAAAGAAGAGATCTAGAAATGAGTTTACAACCTGGGACTCGGAGAGGCGGCATGTATATTTTCACTCCTTGTGTAGTTTTTACATATCCTTGTACCCTTCTCAAGTGTCCTTGGTGTTAGGTATATAAATTAGATATATAAAGTGGAAGAGAGTGGGATTGGCAAGCCAAAAATGTGGAAATGTGTGAACCCATGATCTGTGTCATGAATTCACTAGGAAGTTCTGTTTCCATATTACAGTAATGTCAATATAGATCCATCTTAAAATATTACCAAAATAGCTTAAAGAGTCTAATTTGGAGATAACAGTTTCGGTAAGATCAATGGGAGTTATATTCACAGTGACTGATTTTTTAAAAATCTATTTCAACTGAATTTGCACAAAGATTTCCTGGATTGGGAAGATGATTTGACTTAGCCTAAGAATAATGGAGATGATGTACATAAAAACTTCAAATAAAAGCTGAGTTCACACAATATGAAAAGTCAAAACGGGTTTGCTATTTTGTAGCTTAATGTGATGTGGAAACATAGTCAATGTTTTCGTAAACTATGATGCATTTTTCAGAGCACTGTCTGAACTCAGGCATGTTTAGTAAATAAACTATGACTTTGGTGATGCACAAACATGGCCATAAAGTCCAGTGTAAATAGAAGCTGCCTTAGGCTACTTCAGACCATTTATCTAGCTAATTTGGTATTGACCAATGGCTATTCAGGTCCTCCACCAAGGTATCTTTTCTCTTACCTGCTTAATGGAAAATACTATAAATCCTTAACATTTTTTTGCAGGGTCAAAGGAGAGAACCTCCTTCAGTGCAGATGAAGTGCACAGCTCTGGGAAATAAGGTGCACATCAAAGTTTTATGATTTTGAAACATAACATGAGCTAATATTATATTTGCAGACAACAATTGTAAGTATAGCTAAATACTAATTGGTTCTTTTTTTTTCTATGATGCTATGAAGATAGCAAGGCTGCACATTTTCCAAGTTCTGGATGCAGACAGTATCATTGGTTTACCATATTTTAATACTTTTGTTTTTTTTCCTTTCATACTTGCATACCAACTCTGAGAATTCTGTATTATAGGAAAAAGATAGCCACAGCACCCTTTGTATAACTATGATGGTCACCACTATCTGTATTCTCTCTGCACTGGGCAGTAGTTTGCATTCCATACATTATTCAAAACTTGCTGCAGTTATTCAGCAAGGTCACCATATCCATATCCCTAACAGATGCTAAAGGAAAAGGGAGAGTGAGACATAGGATGAAACAGTACAAAGCCCATGAATTTCTTATTTGGCTAACCCTCTAAAAACATGTCATTTCACAGCCTATCTTCAGATGTTCCATGAATGACATAAGCCTCTAGAATTATGATTTGTATGTCTTCTAAGAATCAGAAGATTAACTAATAAAAATGTTCTGGCTGAAACCACGATCCAGCTTTAAAGTCATTATTATTGTTCAAAGCAATAAAATCTGGGAACATGTTGGGTTACTTAAAGGCACAATTTATTTTCAGTGATTTCTGTGGGCTTCCTCCCCACTCTCCTTTGTTCAGCACAATGTTATAAAGCCTACGACTTTATACTTTATTAAATACGTATAATAGTTATGTAATCATTGCTATTGTTCTGCTGTGAAAGAGAGGTAGATTCGATATTTCTACATTATTTTAATGTAAATTAAATTATATTTTAAGATAGAGCTCTCACCCCTCCCCCAACAAAAAAAAGCCCCAAACAAAATATCAAACCAATCAGTCACACTAGCAAACAAAATTCTAACAAACAAGGATTAAGCAACTGATATGTGAACATCTCAGAAGGTATGTACTGATTACTAAGATAAGCACAGGTTTGTTTAGGAATAAATTATTCCAGACCAAACTTATAATGCCCACATTGGTCAATGCAGGGGCTGACAGATAGTGGTGTCATGATCATTCAGCTAGTTCATCAACTATGCTCAGCAGGTGGTCATTAATGGCTCTGTATCAACCTACAGGAAAATCCAGAGCAGCATGCAGGGTTCTGATCAAGATGCTGTTTGTTTAACTCTCCCAATGATATAAGCTAGAAATGGAAGCCAACTCAATAGATGGCACAATGAAAGATTGGACTTGGCCCAATGAGTGAAGATAAATGTACAACGTATTGCAAACCCAAGTAGAAAATTTGACCTGGGGACTTTCCTTATACAGAGATCTTAACGCATTGCACACTAAAAATAAGCCAACAATATGACACCCTGCTAAAGGAACTAATGCAGTTTTAATATGTAAGTCAAGATGTTCCCTTTCTTTCTTTCTTTCTTTCTTTCTTTCTTTCTTTCTTTCTTTTCTTTCTTTCTTTCTTTCTTTCTTTCTTTCTTTCTTTCTTTTTTGCTTTCTCCAAAGCTTGCATTTGGATAAGTCCAGATCTGGGCATTTTTCTAGGAAAACAAAAACAAAACCCAGATTATTCTGGATTGCTGAGAAGAACTATAAAACAAATCCATGAAGAAATGGATGAAAGAGGCTAATATGTTTTGATAGAGGGGGAAAAATTAAGGGAAGATATAATAATGATTTTCCTATGTTTGAAAAATTATCATGATTCTACAACAAAAAAAGGAACATTAAACTGATCAATGCCTGAAATAGATTGTGTTTAGAGGCTAGCTAGCTAATACAGCAAGTCTGTCTCTGTCCTAAGGGTATGAAGGGATCACTGATCATCTAACCAACCCTAAACACAATATTTTGAGGACAAGTTCTTTCATAGTCAAGCTCTGAAATTTATTTTTAGATATAAATATACTAACAACCATCAGGACTTCATTTAACATTTTTTTAAATATATTATGTAACTCTTTTGTTATATTCTCCATGAATTTTATTTCATCTCCCACACATGGAACCTTAGAAATTACCCTCTGTAAGAGAGAATTCGCCTACCAAGATACACTTTATAATGCATTTCAATTAATATAATGTATAATTCTGATCTAACATATAAGAATTTTCCATATATATGGAGACCCTGTGTGGTAGAGGTTATAGATTATAACAGGGGAGATCCACATTAAGTTCATCCTCAGCCAAGAAAAATTAATGGGTGATTTTAAGTAATCACCTTCTCTCAGTATTGTTCAGCACAGTTGGCATAACCCCCAACCCTAATGAATATTTACAATGGCCAACTCCAACCCTTCCCTGGTTATATAAAACAAGCCAAAGATCCAGTCCACAAGTGGTAGAGGTCATCTCATCAAGGACACTTTCATTTTCTCAGAAATAGCAAACTCATTTCTTCCAAGATTAATCCAGTTGTGATAAGCTTCTGGTCTAATAGGTCATGGCCTAATTATATGATATCCTGATGTTTTGCCAGCTTTTGAGCAAGTGGGATATGTGCACTGCTGTGCTACAGACCAAATCACTTGAAGATGCCAGCTAGGGTTGCTGGTGAAACATTAGGATGCCAGATAATTAGAACTCAGCCTATTAACCCAGACGCTCATCATTACTAGATTTTCATTGGCAGATAAAAGTTAAACCTGTATCAATATATTCTTTCCAGATTGCATCATAACTTTTATCCTGATATTTCTTCAGACTTCGTCCAGCTGCTTTTAACATTGAGAGACTATAAGAGATTTTCATTTTTTAAATGCTTTGGTAACTTGTCACAGTAGACCACTAATATATTTTCTGGCCCATCTTTCCCTAACAGGTCTGAGTCATCAGGATAATTTTGCAGATATAACAGAGGGGGAATGGTTCCACTTTACCACTCTAACTGACAAACATGGCATGTATTTGCATCCAGCTGAATTTGCTCCCCCTACCAGTATCAGTCTAGGCATCTTTTCTGAATCTTCGTCTCCTAAGCTTCTTCAGATTCTCTCCAACCAAGGTGTTCCCCAGGATTGGTGCACTGAGAGCAGCCATCAGAGGCAATACTGCCCACCATCACATTCCAGATAAGAATGGGTTCCTCAACATAACTGTCCTAGAGGTTGACTAGAAACTGCTCAACAAGGTTCTAAAATCCAAGATGCTTAAGGTAGGCCCTTTAAATGGATCTAACTTCAGTGAAGGGTTTTGTAACACTGTTAACCACAGAGATGCCAGAAAAATGAACTGGGAATTAGGTATATCCAGTTTCATGAAAAGAAGGACTAGGGAGACATGATAGCAGTGTTCCAATATCGCAGGGGCTGCCACAAAGAAGAGGGAGTCAAGCTGCTCTCCAAAGCACCTGAAGACAGAACAAGAAGCAATGGATGGAAACAAATCAAGGAAAGAACTAACCTAAAACTAAGTAGAAAATTCCTGATAGAACAATTAATCTGTGGAACAACTTGCCTGCAGAAGTTGTGAATGCTCAGGATTATATTTCAATACAAACATGTGAATCAACACTAGGACTAGAAATGATGGCTTGGTTAAAAGCTTGAATATAGGTAGAAACAAGAAATAGGGGGATATTAGTATACACATTTTTATATAATAGAACAAAAGCAATAACCAGATGGAAAGATTAGAGGTTGAAAGATGGTATAGCTATGTATGCTCAAATAATATTTTGATTGGCATTAGAATGGCACATTGAAATGCCAAACAATTCAATAATGAAGGATTATATCTTAATATGAACATGTGTATTAACACTAAGACTACAAAAGTATGACAAATGTAACAAATATTATTAACATTGTTATTGTTATTTGTATCAAAGTGGACAATATCCAGATGTCACACTGTTCATGTATTGATGTTGATGCATATTTAAAAATTATATATAGATAATATAGACCTCCAACTCTTCTAGGTCCCTTCCAATTCTGCTATTCTATTCTAGCTGTGACAAAAATGTTCAGCCCATTATTTTTTACCAAAAAATGTTCATGAATATTTTCCCTTACCATGGGCATTTCATGTATACTTTTCAATTGTAGGTCATAAAATCCAATAAATGTGGAGCCCAATGTATAATATTATTTTAATGCTTATATATTGATTCAATAGTATATATATTCTCAATTAAACTGAAAACCAAGCACATTTCTTTTCCTCTTATATATTTATATCTAAATATAGCTAGTCTATAAAGCATTAGCTAAACCTACAATCTAATCCACTCGCCTAGCAAAAAGGTGAAATAAAATAATTCAGTCGGGACTAAATTATATTAATATAGCTAAAATTGTATGGTCAGATTTTTCTCAGAAACACCAGTTCCGCACTATGCTTTTTTTTTATTAAACTAAAATATTTTACCTTATGCATCAAACAAAAAGAAAGAACGAGAGAGAGAGAAACTAAAAACCTTCAAGACTAGCCCACAAAAGTCAGTAAGACAGTCTTTGTCCTTAGACCTATGATTAAAACTTTTCTCCCACACAAATATATCCCAACACCTCTTTCAGCCTTTCTGAATCTTTGCACATATTTGCCAATGATGATTATTAGAGTTTCCTGCAGGTTCTAGCCAATATGGAAACTGAATCTTGAGTGAAAAAGGATCACCAGATTATGGAGCTTATTTAAATTATTTCATAACAACCTGTTTTGCATAGCAACTCTTAGTCCTTCCCAGATTTCAACTCCTTCCACCCTTTCAAACCCTCCCTCCAATTTGGCTAGAATGATAGCCAAGTGTTCTGTCCAGACAACAATTACCAGGGCCACCAATTGATGGATTCTGCTTCTTCAACTCTCCCTACTCTTGCAGAGAAGCAAGCATTAATTGTTTTCCTTTCCTTGGGTGCAGAGGTGGTATTCAGCAGCTTCTGACCAGTTCTGGAGAACCAGTAGTGTAAATTTTGAGTAGTTTGGAGAACTGGCAAATACCACCTCTGAATGGCCCCACCCCCATCTATTCTCTGCTTCCCAAGTCCCAGCTGATCAGCTGGGTCTTCTTTTGTTGCCCTGCACAAGAAAACGGAGCTGGAAAGCAGGTTAGTGGGGTGGGGAGAGAATGGGATTTTGCAGTAACCTTCCCCCAGGAGTGGGGAGGGAATGAGGACTTTACAGTATCCTTCCCCTGCCATGCCCACCAAGCTATGCCTACAGAACCAGTAGTAATTTTTTTAATCCCACCACTGCTTGGGTGAGTCTTTTGAAAGCACATGGCCGGGGAGGGCAAGAAGCAGTTTTCTCCTTTATGTCACCTACAAGGAGAAAGTGGCAGAACTGTCAACCATGAAACAAAGGAAATGAAAGCTTTCTACCTGAAAGGCTTCCAGATGAAATGCTGTGTAGGGTTTGAAGGGACTGGGCATTCCCACCACAACATATACTAATCAATTGGATAAAGACATTGTCTACAACTGAATGAAGGGAAGCAGATGGACAACACAGCATGGCTTGTGCTAGAAGAAATAAAAATCAATATGTTGACTGTGGTTTTCTGGGTCTGGGTAATTAAGATGTGATCTTTTAATGGAGGACATTACTGTAACATCCAGGCCACTGCCATGATAGATCACTCTCTTGTTGCCACTCAACTCACTGGCATCACCGTTCTCTGCAGGGAAACAGGCCTGTTTGATCAGCCTCAGGCAACTGATGGATGTGATAAAGGATCTGTTGCACAGTTTGGCTGAGGCTCTAATCACTGTCTAGATTGGGTGAGTAGCTGGGGTTTTAGATCACATTGTTTTTAGGTGGCCTCTCTTTGTGCCAATGGTGGGGTGCACCTTGGTTTACTAAGAAGCTCCAGGAGATAAAGCATCAGAAAGATGTCAGTTCAGCCATTTGTTTAGCTGGAAGAGGAGGTGATTTACATACATCCCTCAACAGGTCATCCTTGGACCCAAGTTATCAAATCTTCCCTTTGGAGAAGGTCTCCAATCTTCCCTTTTGGAGAAGGTCAGTCTGTAGTGGTGAGAAGCTTGGAGGGAACTGTGGTTTGGTTTCCTCAAACAAATAAAGAACAAACAAACCATCATTCAAGCCCCCTCTCAAAAGATCATCCAACTGCCATTTTCCTAATAATTAATATGTATTGGTTGTAGAATAATAGAGGAGGATAACCAATAAAAAGAAATATATAGTACTTTTCCTAAAAAATAGATGGCATGGTTTAGAACAGTGGTCCCCAACCTTGGTTGCTTGGCACCCAGCTGGGTGGGAGTCAGGGGAACTGAACTGCTCAAGTGGTGGACTAATGCACACACACATGTATACAGCTTAACTCACGCAAGTGGCAGGGTGGCACGCATGTGCATGCACATGCCTCTCAACTGCAAGTTGAGTTGTGTGTGCATGCATACATGCACTGATCCTCCACTTGCATGAGTTGAGCTACTTGTGCACAAGTGTGTGCTGGCCCAATGCTTGCGGAAGTCAAGCTGAATGCACCACATATCTTCTGGTGGGCCTGTGGCGCAGGTGTTGAGGACCCCTGGTTTAGAAACATTTATAGAAACATTTATATATTCAAAGACAAGTATAACATAATGCATGCATTTCATTGGCTACATCTAAGTTACTCCTTTCTATGGCAGCATGTTACATTCTTGCATGTTGCATTTTCTAATCAGTCATTAAGTGGTTTTAAAAACACTGAATTTTTTAAATTCATATTTATATCCCGCCCTTCTCCGGAAACTCAGGGCGGCTTACAATTTTTTGGGATACAACCCAATGCGCTCAGCAATAGCCTTCCTTCCATTGTATATGCCTGCTTATTACTAAGCGGCATTTTTACAAAGTCAGCTTATTGCCCCCAACGATCTTGGGTCCTCAGTTTACCTACCCTGAGAGGATGGAAGGCTGAGTCAACCTTGAGCCTGGTGGGATTCGAGCCTGCACTAATTGCAGGCAGCTGGAACTAAGTGCTAGGCTATTAACAGTCTGCACCACCAAGGCCCAATTTAGAACTTCCCCATTCTGAAGACCCCTTGACATGGGTTCTGAATATAGTTATTCCCTTGTATGTGACTTGCTGATCTGGAGATAATAGTGGAAGGCCTTTATTTGTTAAAAATTTATATTGATAAAGTAAATGAGCATCAAGCCTGAGTGCTGTTTGTTCACTCAGAATCCTTTTACAGATCAATAGGGCTCATACGAAACTAATTATAACCACCGGCAAAGCATGGAAAACTTCAGAAAATTGAAAAAGGGATAAGTATTTTTCACACACTGTAAATGTTGAATAGAATCCCTCTATACTAAACATTTTTTTCATTCCATTGTATCTGATTCTCAGAGACTGCCCGGACAAGACCCTTGAATTTGCTTGGCAAGATTTTCACAAGTGGTTAGCCATGGCCTCCTCCCTAACACTGAGAGAAAGTGGCTGGCTCAAGGTTACCTAGCTGGCTTTATGCTGAAAGCAGGACTAGAAATCTTGCTGTCCCAGTTTCTGGCCTCATGCCTTAACCACTTCACCAAATTGGGTCTCATGGTGAATATCTGTGTACGTACATAAAAACAACATTTTCCTTCTCTAGCTATGTGGAAGTTTTCCTGCATGAAGAATATAGAATTCAGGTTTAATTATACTTCTGAGCAATGATTAATGGAGCTTTTATTACTTAATTCTGTTGCATATTTACTAAGTGATAGCAATTTGGAAAGGTTTGGTATATAAAATTGCTATTACTGCTTACACATTTTTCTCTCTCTCCAGAGAGGAATGCAGCCATTTTCTAGACCTTGTTCAGGACCTATGTTTCTCAGCTGTATAAAGGATCATCCACTACTCTGCAGTATTAAACTATATGTACCCCTGGATGTAATAGGACACTTGGTATCCAGATGTATATATAAAAGCTAACATTTCACAGCAGCAGATGCCCCTGAAAAGTATAGATCCTAAACAAAAAGTACTTAATTGATTGATCCAAATAAGAATGTTTTCCCCATGATGCAGTGGTTAGAGTGCAGTACTGCAGAGCCTTGGTGGCACAGTGGTTAGAGTGCAGTACTGCAGGCTACTTCTGCTGATTGCTGGCTGCCTGCAATTTGGCAGATCGAATCCCACCAGGCTCAAAGTTGACTCAGCCTCCCATCCTTCCAAGGTAGGTAAAATGAGGACCCAAATTGTTGGGAGCAATCTGCTGACTCTATAAACTGCTTAGAGAGGGCTGTAAAGCACTATAACGCAGTATATAAGTCTAAGTGCTATTACTATTACTATCCACCCAGCTCCTTCCAACCTAAATTTCCCAACTATGTAACTTGGCCTCTGTCCTAGTTAAAATCAGATATAGGGTGGATAGTTTCCCCCTTAGCTTGGAGTGACCATGTGTCATTCACTATAGTTTCCCATTTTTCTCCTGGTCAACTCAAGACAGTTCCCTGTTGAGAATGTCAAATTACCATCTTTGGTCATGGATGGGGTCCCACTGCCCCAGACTGACCTGATGCATAATCTGGGAGTTCTCATGGATTTGCAACTTCTGCTTGAGGAGCAAGTGACAGTCATGACCAAGAGGGCTTTTGCACAAGTTGTGCACCAGTTATGCTCACTCCAGGGCCAACCTGCCCTTCTCAAAGTCACATGCCCTGGTTGCCTGTTGAATGGACTAACATAATAAGCTCTACATGTGGCTGCCCTTAAGGAGTATCCAGAAGCTTTGGTTGGTTCAGAATGCAGTAGCTCAAGCATTGTTGAACAAGCCTAGACTGGTGCATTTGTCACCTCTCTTGTAAGAGCTACACTGGTCACCAATCTGCTTCCAGGTAAAAATTAAGGAGCTTGTTATCAGCTTTAACATCCTGTATGGCTTGGGGGTCAGGATTTTTGAAGGACTGCCTCTCACTTATTACACCCACCCAACCCACTAGGAAAGGAAGGCAGGGTATGTTACGGAGCCTATTGATTAGAGATATACATTTATAGCAGCAGGGAAAAGGGCCTCTCTATGGAACATCATTCCTCCTGAGGTATAGTTGGCCTCCACCCTGTTGCTTTTTCAAAAGGCCCTATTAATGTGGTTCTGTCAGTGGGCCTGGGGATACAAATGCAGATGGAGCTGATTAAGCGGTTAATTTGTGTTGCTGCTGCCATGGGCAGGTGTAGGCTTTTTACAAGCTTTTATGTTGTGATTTTTAATTTTGTAAGCCTCCTGTAGTCAACTGTGTGAGCTGGGCAGCCACATAAATTTGCTTAATAAATAATACTAAATAAACAAACTAAATAAACAAACATTGGTTTGTTCTGATAAAACACCCAATGAGCATTTTGCATGGATTCTGTGCTCCTCCTCATGGTTTAGTACAGCCACAGCTGTTTTTTTTAATGTAGTTTCAAAAGAGTTTGAGTTCACTACCAAAAACAAAAGCAATTATATTCATTTAGTGTACCCTCTATGTCTTCATTTCATCAGAACGCGTCTAGCAAAGGGAGAAGGACAGAAGAGTAATTCTGAAATTTAGCCTGGAAAGTTTGTGTAACAGGCAAATTTTCATTAAAGAAAAGAAAATGATGCAGCCCCACCCATATAAGTTATGTGGCCTTATCCACTCTAAGGCTGTCAAAATCCTCACCATAATTGTTAAGTCGTGAAACCTGGTTGGGTGACTTTGGGCCAGTTACTCTTACTCAGCACAGTTCTCCTCACATGGTTGTTACTGTGGGAAAACAGGAGAAGGAAAGAGTATTAAGACATGTTTGCTACCTTGAGCTGTTTCTAAAAGTAGTTACAGGAGAGAGATATAAAAAAATAAAAATAAAATTAATTGTTACATATAAAGTCACCATAATGTGCTCCAATTTTCAACCAGCTAAAAAAAAGCAGAGCTGGCCTATTCATATAAGCACAGACACAACCACATTGCCAGCAGTACAGTTTATATACAGTGCTTGATAATGTTGAAAGTAATTCCAGGCAATATATGGACAAAAGCTTTCAGTTTGTACAGAAGTACAAAACAAGACCTTTGAGATTCATTTTCAAAGTCAAGGTCATTGATTCTGTGATAACATTCTGTTTTAATTATTTAATTCTTGTGAGACAAGGTAAGGAAAACAATCTCACTACTATTTTATCTAGTACTTATTATTTCAGCAGGCCGGCCTGGACTGAACCAAGAAGTGGGGGGGGGGGGGTTTCTGTCTTTTAAAATTTTTAATAGTTTTAATTGTTCTTCTTCTTAATTAGGCTTGTATTGTTTAATCCTTTTTTAATTAATTTATTGTACTATATTTTTATTCTGTGAGCCGCCCTGAGTCCTTAGGGAGAGAGGGCGGCATACAAGAGAGAGCTTTGGTGGCTCAGGCTGTTAAATGCCTGCTCTTAAGATCCAGCTGTCTACAATTACTGTAGGCTCGAATCCCACCAGGCTCAAGGTTGACTCAGCCTTCCATCCTCTCGAGGTAGGTAAATTGAGGACCCAAGATTGTTGGGGCAATTAGCTGACCTTGTAAAAATGCCGCTTAGTAATAAGCAGGCATATACAATGGAATGAAGGCTATCGCTGAGCATTGGGTTGTGCTCCAAAAATTGTAAGCTGCCCTGAGTCTTCGGAGAAGGGCGGCATATAAATGTAATTAAAAAAAAATACAAGTCTAATAAATAATAACAACAACAACAACAACAACAACAACAACAACAATAGGCAAGAAGGGACAGTTCTTCCCAGTTCATTCTATGCATTTGAGCACAGTCCTATGATGTGATTAAAACTTTGAAGCTATCTATTCAAAACTGTGTTACAGAAGTCATTTGTGTTCTCTGAATATGTTTTTCTTCCTGTCCTTCTGCCTCTATATACTATTTAAATGAACTTCCAACAACCATAGTAATGAATTACTTTCATTAGGCCTGACCATACAACCAAAACAAAAACAAGCATGTTTGTGGTCTATGCTGAACATTTTGTTAAGTCAACCAGGGCAATATTTCTCAAAGTTTCTATAATTCTGGGCTGTTAAGAACTCTTTGGGAAATGCAGGAATCACACAATTGTGTGACAACACCTCTTTCCCCCTGTTTTTATCTCTACAATTATGGGAGATCACAATTTTGACTAATAAGGTAACGGTTATGGTTGCATCGGTGTCTTGTCTTCCAATCCCCTTCATTTTAAGAGGACTTTAAAATTTAAACTCATATCCTCTAAATGTATCACTTGAATTCTTAGTTGTTAGTTAGTTAGTTAGTTAGTTAGTTAGTTAGTTAGTTAGTTAGTTAGGTAGGTAGTTAGGTAGTTAATTTGTTCAGGTAGAAGTTTGTTCCAATTGACTCTGGGCAATTTTTTTAAAATTCACATTTATATGCCGCCCTTCTCCGGAGACTCAGGGCAGCTTACAATCTTTGGAGCACAATCCAGTGTGCTCAGCAATAGCCTTCATTCTATTGTATATACCTGCTTATTACTAAGCAGCATTTTTACAAAGTCAGCTTATTGCCCCCAACAACCTTGGGTCCTAAGTTTACCTACCCCGAGAGGATGGAAGGCTGAGACAACCTTGAGCCTGGTGGGATTCGAGCCTGCACTAATTGCAGGCAGCTGGAGCTAAGTGCTAAGTGTTTAACAGCCTGCACCACCAAGGCTCTATCATCATCACAATGTAGTACAATTCACAATGTAGGACCATAAAACAGCAATGCAAAGCAAAAAAGATAGGATCTAAGCACAATATACCGACAGGAACAAAATGATACACCCAACAAGGGACTCCATCCATGTCAACCCAAGTGCTGGGAAAACAATCAGACTTTCAAGGCTTTGTGGAACAGCAACAGGGGAGGAGCCACATGAATTTTAGAGAGATCTCATTCCAAAGGATAAGTACCACAACCAAGAAAGCAACCAATTGATGATACTGTTTAATTAAAGTAACCCTGAGTGCACTAATTCTGTCGGCACATACTGACCTGGCAGAAACCAGGGGAGATAGGTGGTCTCTCAGATAAATTGGCCCTATACCATTCTTTGTGTACCTGATACTATAAAAATAACAGGTCTTAGCACAAACTTTCTAGTCAAGAATATTCTGCAATAGGTAACCATGAGTACTAAGAGGCCAGATGCAAATGAATCTCCTGCCCAGAAAAATCTTATTTTTAGGTATAAATTCTATGCTATTTGTTCTTTTCCAGCCCTCGACAGGAAATATGTAGAGAAGTGGAACTGGGATAATAAGTCAGCTGTGATTGTATCGAGGCCAGAGGACTGAAGCAGTGAGTGAGTGACCTTTGGTCAGTGAAAGTGGAGTGGCTGTAAATACCATCTGATGGAATTCTGCAGATCACTTTTCAAGAAACACTAATCTAGAGTCATGCAATCAGAATGGAAGGGTATGAATTTTATTTTATTTTATTTATTAAATGTATTTGGTACCCATCGTGTATTGCAATGATGTTCAAAATTTTAGTAAATTTTTTTAAAAATAGAGTTGCTGTATGAAAGCATGTAGGATAAGGAAAAAGAAATACAAGAAATGAGATGTGAGCCCTTCATTTTAGACACTGTCTCAAGATGATGATTGGCAACCATCCTGCAATCCCATAGATGTCAACTCAGAAGTATAATCCTTCCGAGTTAATATATTACTTCCAGAAAATGCATATAGGATATATTTTTTAATGGATTAGTCACTTATAGAGATGGAAGAGATGCTAGGGATGCAAAAGTATTTACCCAAGAAGAGACTTAAGGAGATATCCCAATAAAAACCATGGCAGGACAAATTCTAGCCACAAGCAAAATCTGCCTAACATTTGTTCATTGCCTCGGTAAAATGAAATGAAAAATATTCAAGCTTTAACTGATTAATCTACTGATTAAACTAAACAGAAGTTTATATTCCTATTAGGCAATTCCAATATATTCAAGTCTTAAAACTGTGTCAAATAACAGAAAACACATGCAAATTTGTGTGTAGGTACATTAGAGAGGGATGTAGGCTCAAATCTGGCAAGTATTTATATTTGACTATATTTCCAACAAACTACAATAGTGCCCATTAATTAAGTTTTATCCCTATGATTATCTGAATTATGTCCCCTACAGTTCTAGTTTATTTTAATTCTATGAAAACTGCCCTGTTGTTCATCTGTGCTTCAGATTGATCTGCCAATTTAGATTTCTCCCCCAAATGAAGCAGTCACTGTAATATACACACATTTCATTGGAATTAACTCTATGTTTTGGTCAATTAAGCAGCAAAAACTCCATTCCATATAATGAAAGTATGACTTTTCACTGAAATGTGTATCCATAAATGGCAATATAGTTCTATATCAAATAAAATATCTTGTGACAGAAATCAACAAAGGGATAGTATTCTCTGAATAAGAAAAGACTTCAGTTTTTCAACCTTGAGATCTGGATGGTGGGGAACCTCTTTCTTTGGGGGCAATGCACCAAGTTGTAGCATTCTGGCATGTTGAATCAATACAATTATTTATTTATTTCTCAGGTTGATGGGTTGCCATAATCAGAAAATGACTCCCAGCATTTACAGGGGTAGAGGTGGGGGGAGTATTAAACAATCATACAATTTCAAAATACACAACACTGTCAATAATAAATTACAGAAGCATAAAAACAAACAATGTCAAAATAAAGCATAAAATAAAAAATAACATTTGGCAGCATCCCAATCAATCAGGGTTGCACTATGGTTCTTCAGATCCCAAGAAAAAGGTTTGTTTTAAGGGTCTCCTGAAATGATGCCAGAGAGGATGACAACCAAACATGGGGAAGGGGAGGACTGTTCCCCTCATGTATATTGAGGACACAAAAATCCTACAGTTCAGATAAGAACAGAAATCAAGCCAGAAAGGATATTAATCTTGAATATTACTACTGAAATATATAGAAATATGAAAGATCCATCTCTATCATTTGAGGAATGAAATAGGGCAATTACAACAGATTTTGGGTGCCATGAGAGGGTACAAATATAAACTTATAAATACCTAGACTAAGCCTGAGTTGGTTTGCAACAATTCTGATCAGATTGCCATGTGTTCAAGACAGAACAGACAATTGTAAGCTACTGCAGTATCAATAATAATTCTCTGTGATGCTCCATTTCAGATCTGTTGCTCTATAGCTCTAATTCATTGCAAATAATGGCACTATAAATACCAGACCAAGAGCTAAAAAACCAAACAAACAAAACCCCAAATCCAACAAACAAGCCTTTCAGCATTTCCATATAACACCTGTGAAATGAAAAAGAAGCAGAAAAATTAGATTCAGTGATTGATTGGTCTATCTGGAAATCAAACTATTGCGAGCCCCATATTGTGGAACAAATTTGCTTTTGGAACTGAAATAAGGCTCCATGTTGCTGTAGTTGAAGAGGGCTCTAAAGACATCCTTAGGCCTTTTAATTCTTTGGAATTGTAATGTTAAGAATATGTTATTTTACTACTCACCATTTCATAGTTCTAACTTCAATAGTTCTATTATTGGCTTCTGAAGGAAAAGGGAGAAGAAGACTCCAGTCAAATTGTAAGTGAAGAAATGACTGGAAATTGGTGCATACTGCAGAAGTAACCTGAGCAAGTGGTTACTAAGATTTGTAGACTAAATAAAATATACACATAAGATACTTATGCTTAATGGCTCTGAATTTGGTTTGGGATATCCCAGATCACTAACATCAAAGTAGTAACAGAAAGTTGAGGTGGTGATTTGAGCAACGTTCATCTTCTTTACTGTCAAGACCTTTCTCTTCTTCTTTAGAATACCAGGGTTAAGCAACTTGTATGGTTCTGTGGAATAGGATAAGTGCATAACTAGGCTTACTCATCATTCTGTTGTCAGAAGCATTTACTAGATCCAAGGTCTTCCCATTAACGATGGACATCTATCTAGAATATAGAAAGGTACTTTAAATCTTTGCTGAAAATGTGAACATGAAGTAACATTTTATCATGATGGTGTAAAAAAGCCAAAACATTTTGGACACAAATAAATACAGTACATTAATTTAGAAGTTTTTAAAGTCAGCCAATTGAAACCAGAAATTTTTGTGATTAATGGACAGACAACTAAAACCCCATAGAACTTTATTTTTACACACAACAATTTCAGCAAGATTATTAGATGCTCAAAAGTAAAAATGTTTGATGCTACCAACAATAAAAGAGTGGTTGATAAAATGGTGGAACTTATAGAGATGAACTTCTTCGATTAGAGAAAAGGCAATAACTACATTTATAGTGGCTTGGAGATCTGTTATAGACTTTATTCATGAAACAAAAATGCACATATGATTTGTGGTTTTGATGAGGAGGAAAATAATTAGATAATAGCAGAAACTGAGGGTTTTTTTGTAATTATAGAGTAAGATATAACTTTTTAATTATATTTGCTGCAAAGGAAATCAGAAGCTTCTATTTTTATTTCTTTTTTCTTTCTCTTTTTTTTCTTTGCATCCTTTCTTCTATATTAGTTTGTGTTAGTTTTCATGTTCTCTTTAAAAAAATTTTTTAATAAAATGTATATAAAAAAGATATGGACATCTATCAACCATACCCAAGAGGAAAGAGTCAATATTTAATTTTTAACAAATACTGGATAAATTAATATTGGAATATTTCTGGATTATTTCAAAGGAAGCTCTTTATTAAGAAACTGTGCATATGTAATCAATCTAATAAAATTATTCATCTAAGCTACATATTACCTTTTAATTATTTCTGATTATATAATGCCAGAATTTTTTCTCACAAAATTGTTTTCATGAAATAAACTCTTTAACTGTAAACTTTCAAATATCACAATGCACAGAAGAGGCATGATTAGCTACGCTGAATTTGCTATAGTGTATCATTTCTTCTGAACAAAGTTTTTCTATAAGCATCTGGATAGCATTCAGGGCAACAAAAACTAGTAAAAGACACAAAAACAGAAGTGCATTGCTGGTAAATGAGGCACTAATAATAAAGCTGCTCATTCATAGAGTTTCTATTAACACAAGATATTTTCACGGAGATGCAAACACTTGGGCTGAAGTTGAAAGGCTACATTACATATTACATTTTCTTGGTCTTCAAAACCCTTGCCTATGAACTATTTAAAATGATGAGCACCATCTAAGCATCAAGCAGAACTGGCTGCAGCTCTCTATTCAGTTTAAATTTGATGATCAATTCTTCCTTGCTACCCTCTCATATGTTGAATTGCCTATAATTGAAAGTATTAGATTTTAGTGGCATAGGCACAATATGGAAAGCTACTATCTGCGTACACACACACACACACACACACACACACACAGAGCATATTGTGTTCTTGACTGCTCTCCTATCTGGGCAGAATAACATACTCTTTGTCATAATGAAATTCCATGCTAATCTTGGCTTTGTCTGGAGAACTTCCTACTGTTCTGGAAGAGGCTCAGTTCAAATTCAGGGCTAGTGTTGGCTGGTTCTCAGCCAGAATGAATAGATCTAGGCTCCAGAAGAAACTACTTAGATGCAAGATTTGTTTGATGTTGTTGATGAACTATGAGTTGGCCAACTCTGTTTTGGGAACAGGTGGCAAAGCTGTTATTCATCTATTGTCAAAGTCTAAATGCTCTCTCTGGTCTCTTCTGACAGATGGTCAGGGCCAGGATGTAATCCAAGTAACAGCGAACCACGTGTTTAGTGGACTGCTTCATTCCAAACTCTATTTTTCAGTCTGATATATAGCATAGAGCTTCATCTCCAGCATTTCTATTTTCTTTTTAAGGGGAAAAATACTGATGATAGGTGCAATTAAATGCATGTACTGTACTCTCTTGAAGTTTAACCAAATACCGTGTTTCCCCGAAAATAAGACACTGTCTTATATTTTTTTTGGCTCCCAAAAACACACTAGGTCTTATTTTCGGGGTAGGTCTTATATATTTATGGTGCCAAATACCGTGTTTCCCCGAAAATAAGACCTACCCTGAAAGTAAGACCTAGCACTATTTTCTAAACCTGCCCTAATATAAGACCTACCCCGAAAATAAGACCTAGTGTAAATCTCCAGTTCCAGGAAGACTTTTCAGGGAGCAACCGTGCACCTGAAACACCCCCTACACACTCACACCCACTATTTGGCACCATAAATATATAAGACCTACCCGAAAATAAGACCTAGTGTGTTTTTGGGAGCCAAAAAAAATATAAGACAGTGTCTTATTTTCGGGGAAACATGGTAGTGGGTGTGAGTGTGTAGGGGGTGTTTCTGGTGCACGGTTGCTCTCTGAAAAGTCTTCCTGGAACTGGAGATTTACACTAGGTCTTATTTTCGGGGTAGGTCTTATATTAGGGCAGGTTTAGAAAATAGTGCTAGGTCTTACTTTCGGGGTAGGTCTTATTTTCGGGGAAACATGGTATGTGCCCATATTTATTCTCCTGTACTAATCAGAGAGTAGCCACTAAAAGAAATGGTCACAAAGGGGAAGGAAGCTGCCCTCCTAGCCTCTCTGGGAATGACTGATGTTTTTCTGAGTAACTATCCCTAACATTCATCCAATGGAAATTAAATTCATCAGAGAAAAATACCTTTAAATAAATAAATAACGTAAATATATAGTACAGTGATGGCTAACCTTTTCGGCACCGAGTGCCCAAAGCGCAAGTGTGCGCAAACCCCCAAAATGCACTGTGCGCCACCCCGTGCATGCGCCCCACCCCCATGCATGTGTGTGCATCTCTGTGCGTGTGTGCATATCCCCCCATGTATGCTCCCTGTCCCTGTGCATGTGTTTGTGTCCCTTGCATGCACGGCAGAGACCCGAAGACCAGCTGGCTGGTGGGAGGCGTACACGCATGTGTGGCAGAGTTGAGCTGGGGCGATAGCTCCCATGCCCACAGAGAAGGCCCTGCGTGCCCCCTCTGGCACACATGTCATAGGTTGACCATCATGGATAAAGTAGCTTATACAGTATAAACACCAATAGTCTAGTACAGGGGTCCCCAGACTTGGTAAACTTTAAGACTTGTGGACTTCAACTCCCAGAATTCTCCAGCCAGCTATGCAAGTTTGGAGGCCTTTGGTCTAGTAAGAGGAAATTTGGAAGTTGTCTAAGATGATTCAGAAATGACAATAAACCTGGAATAGATCAAACTAAGGGCCTTGGTGGCTCAGGCTGTTAATTGCCTGCACTTAAGTTCCAGCTGCCTACAACTGCTGTAGGCTCGAATCCCACCAGGCTCAAGGTTGACTCAGCCTTCCATCCTCTCGGGGTAGGTAAATTGAGGACCCAAGATTGTTGGGGGCAATTAGCTGACCTTGTAAAAATGCCGCTTAGCAATAAGCAGGCATATACAATGGAATGAAGGCTATTGCTGAGCACACTGGGTTGCATCCCAAAAATTGTAAGCTGCCCTGAGTCTCTGGAGAAGGGCGGCATATAAATGTAATTAAAATAAATAAATAAAATTTCTTAAATTTTTAATAGTTCTCCAAGTATGCGTTTTTATTTACATTATTGTCATTTCTAACTAAACAACCCATGTCTCATTCGTCATCCTTTCAGAGATATTTTCTCCCCTAAACACAGAAGCAGAATGGACAGAGGCAGACTGCTATTGTTTTGGTTTTAAAATTAAAGAAGAAAACATCATTTTATTAAAAACAAAAGATACATAGCAAGACAAATACAGATGCTTTTGTTTAATCAGAGATGCTTTTGATGACAACATTTGTGGCTGTTCTCCTATTCTTTAAGAATATTCTAACATTTTCACTTCTTTTCCCTTGGCTTAAGAGACATACAGCTTCCCATGCTGGAATACCGGTTTCTCCAGATAAATAGGCACATTCTGTTTGGTTTGTCTTTGCAGTTGATGTATGATGAGAGCAAAGCATGACTCTGTTGGGAACTGTGTCTGCTGAAGATGGACATCTTCACCTTCTGATAAATTGAGTGTAATTCTTAGAATCATGACAATGCCATTTTGGAATGCACCAATGTTTATCTTGGCTACAATGAGATGTTGGTGGAGTTCTTCCATGATCATCTGCATTCCACTGCTTTGGAAAGTCCATGTTCCTCATTAAAATTATATGAGATCCTATCTTCAATTCCAATTTAAGTGGTGACAATCCAGAAAATTCATCTGAATCAAGGAATTTGTTGGAAAATGAGTAACATTGGCTCCTTCATTGACATCAGTGATGGAACCACATCCTTGTATTGTTTCAGGGAAGTATCTAATGCAGTGATGGTGAACCTTTTGGGCTCAGCATGTCAAAAATTTGGAAAATGCCTAACCCAATTCTGAGGAGTATCTTGAATCTTGTATGTGGTGTCCTCCCACAAGATACCAATGTTGTGGAAATACCAGATGATGCTAAAGTAATAGCAACTTCTCCATCTTCCCTAACTTTACTGGGAATCCATGCCAGCTTCTTAATAAAATGGGGTCACATGACCTCCTGATGGCTAGGACAGGACTGGTCTAGCTGATCTCCAGTGGCCAAAGATGAGAGGGGCAGTCTACACTGAGTTTCAGAGTAGGAAACAGTTGAAAAATGAAACAGGATGTTTAGTAGCTAATGTATCTGACTGTTTAGTGGCTATTGTATCAGACTGTTACCAGAGAGATCCAGTTGCTGTGGCCACAGCAACTAACTTGGTGCCCTTCTGCCCAAACTACCTCTCAAGGTTCTTGTGAGGAAATGTAGGAGGTTGGAGCAGTTAGATATATGCCTTGTATCCCAACAAAGTTGGGTTATAGATACATGTGCATGTTTGTGTGCCAGAGAAGGGGCAATAAAATAACCAGGCCTTCTTTGATGCACCATAAAGTTGTTGCTTCTTTAACAGCCACATGATGAGCCAATTTTTAGCTATTGGGTGAGGGAGGGAGAGGATTGCAAGACTGACTGGGAAACTGTCAAGGAACTTTGAAAATGAAGATCATGTGAGTGTAGCAGCAGCACAGCAACAGCCAGTAGCACCAAAGTAGCCACAACGTCCCCAAATGTCATTTCCTTGGGAATCATGGGTTCTGGATTTCATACACATTCTGAAGTTAGCCCATTTGAGATGTCTTCATTCCAAAATTGTTGCCCTGTAATGCATCATTTGACCCGTGTCCCTCCTGGCTGGCTTATGCCGCCAGGGAGGTCACTCTGTTGGCTCGGGCAGTTATCAACGCTTCCTTAAGGGAGGGTGTCTTTCCCGCCGCCTTGAAAGAGGCGGTGGTGAGACCCCTCCTGAAGAAGCCTGCCCTGGACCCGACTGTGTTAGACAACTTTCATCCAGTCTCCAACCTTCGTTTTCTGGCGAAGGTTGTTGAGAGTGTGGTGGCTCAGCAGGTTCCGCTTTTCCTGGATGAAGCACTACCTAGATCCGTATCAATCGGGCTTCCGACCGGGTACAGCACGGAGACGGCATTGGTCACGCTGATGGATGATCTCTGGAGGCTCGGGATAGGGGTTTTTCCTCTGTCCTGGTCCTATTAGATCTCAGCGGCTTTCGATACCATCAACCATGGTATCCTTTTGCGTCGCCTTGAGGGGTTGGGAGTGGGGGCACCGTTCTTCGGTGGTTCTCCTCCTACCTCTCGGGCGGTCGCAATCGGTGTTGGTGGGGTCAGGTCATCCCCTAGGGCGCTCTCTTGTGGGGTCCTCAGGGGTTGGTCCTTTCCCCTTTGTTTAACATCTACATGAAGCCGCTGGGTGAGATCATCCGTGGTTTTGGGGTGAAATTCCATCAGTACGCTGATGATACTCAGCTGTACATTTCCACCCCAGACCAGATCAGTGATGCCCTCTCCCTGATGACTCGGTGTTTGGATGCGACGGAACTGGATGAACGGGAACATGCTTCACTCAACCCGGCCAAGACTGAGTGGCTGTGCATATCGGCATCCCGCCCAGTTTAGATTATCCATCTTTGGCCATAGGGGGAGGTGTTACCCCTGTGGATAGGGCACAGAATCTGGGGTCCTCCTGGATGTACGGCTCCGGTTGGAGGATCAGGTGGGGCCGTTGCCAGGGGGCCTTTGCCCAGCTCCGCCTTGTTCGACAACTTCGCCCTTTTCTGGACCGGGGCGCCCTGCGGTCACTCATGCCCTTGTTACCTCTAGGCTCGACTACTGCAATGCTCTCTATTTGGGACTGCCCTTGCATACCATCCGAGATTGCAGCTGGTGCAGAATGCGGCGGCGCGGGTGGTGATGGAGTTACCCGTTCTCCCATACGACCCCCTCCCGCGCTGCCTTCATTGGTTACTGGTTGCGCTCCGGGTGAGATTCAAGGTTTTGGTGTTAACATACAAAGTCCTTCACGACATGGGTCCTCAATATTTAAGGGAGCGTCTTCTTCCAATATCAAATACCGGTCGCCCTGTGCGAGCTCATAGGCAAGGACTCCTCGGGGTCCCATCGGCGGGCCAATGCCGGCTGGCGGTTCCCCAACGACGAGCCTTTTCTGTCGCGGCCCCTGACCTCTGGAACCAACTGCCTTTGGGGCTCCGCCTGGCCCCTGATCTCCGCACCTTTCGCTGTGAGTTGAAGACCTGGTTGTTTGATCAACCTGGGCTGTGACCCCCTTGGGGGAGGGATGGTTTTAAGGTTTTTATAATGTTTGAACTTATAATTTAATTTAATCGTTTTTTAAGTATTTATTGTTCCTGTTTTAGTTGTAAGCCGCCGAGTCTTGGAGATGGGCGCATATAAGTTCAAATAATAAATAATAAATAAATAAATAAATTTCACCCCGTTAAAGGTCAACAATAAGAATCCTGGTGGTATATAGATATTTGTTTCAGCTATGTACATTTCAGGCATATCCAAAGACTTAGACATGGCCAGATGGTTGATGAAATGGACTACCAGCAGAGGTTTATGAGATTATATACCTGTTGGTCTGGACATGGCAAACATATTTATTCATTTTGTTTAACTTATCTATATTGCTCTTCTCCTTTTAACAATAACAGATGCTGTCTTCTTCCTGCCACAATGGCTGCAATGTTTCCCGTATCCACATTCCAGTTTTGGAAGAAAAAAAAACACTCCCCTAGGCTTTTCATAAAATATAAATTCTTGGGAACATGAATTTCTGTAGAGATTTCCAAACCCCAGTCCTTCCTTTGGTAAAAACAAATACCATAAATATGTGAAAGAATTAATCTGAGTCAGAATTCATGGAGATTCAGCATCAACATCCAGTCATCGAGGCCCAATGTTACTAATGAAATAGCTAAATCTAATATAATGTTGCAGAATTGGAAATCACATCTCACTTAAGGTTTAATGGCTTTTTTAAAAAAAATGAATAACTATAGTAGTAACAATAGCCATCAGTTGGAACTCCATCAGCTTCCATTCACATAAATCCAGGCTATAGCTGTGACCAGAGAGTACTATAAAGTCATGACCAAGGGAGATCCTTCAAGATCTGCAGATGCACTTTCTCTCCTTGGGGGAACATGTTAATAGCTAGATAGCAACATTATGGGGTGAAACTTTCACATCAAGGAATGTGGCTTCCATTAGATGTGACTTTTGCACTCCCACATATTCTAGAATATTTCTTCTTAAGGACACAAGTACCAGCTATTTCTCTATTATTAAGAAACAAACAAGCTAGGAAAGTAGCTGAGATAGCAACTCCAGTAGGAACTATAATAGCAAAGGCCATAGCATTTGCAGAAATAGTCATGAGAACTATCTTGTCAAAACATTTTACTGGCATTTTGGTGCTTAGCTTCTGTTTTTTCATTTAGGAAAGAGGGTAGCCTGTGGTTCACTTACAAGATAATAGATGTAAGTATAAACATGAGTAGAATAGTCATTGGGGACAATAGGACAGGGACGGTAGGCACGATTGCACTTATGCAGACTTCTTAAATGGGGTGAGATTAGTGGTTAGCATAGCAGCTTAACCATAGGCGGCGTAGTTCAAGGTTGTCCAAGCCCAAAATCTCAAGCCTGGTGATATAGCGTATTCTGTTGCAAGCAGAGGAGTATAGTACTCTTCTCGTGAAATACTTCTGGACTCGCTCGATTATATTAATGTCTAATATGCAGTGCAGATTCCAGACTGATGAGCTGTATTCGAGTATTGGTCTGGCAAAAGTTTTGTATGCTCTAGTTAGCAATTCGACATTTCCAGAGGAGAAGCTTCATAAGATTAAATTTACAACTCTTAATGCCTTTTTGGCAATGCTGTTACAGTGAGCTCTGGCACTTAGGTCATTTGATATGAGAACTCCAAGGTCCTTGACAGAGTGAGGATCATCAACGAGGTCATATCCACCTAGTTTGTATTTGGTGTACTGATTTTTTTTACCAATGTGTAGGACAGAGCATTTGTTGGTCAAGATTTGGAGTTGCCAGATGTTTGACCATTCAGACACATAATCAAGGTCACTTTGAAGTATAGTAGCATTGTCAGTGGTGTTGAATAGTTGTACATCATCAGCAAAAAGGATGCAGTTGCTTATAAGGTGATCGCAAAGGTCATTTATATAGAGTATAAAGAGTGTAGATCCTAGAACGCTGCCTTGGGGGACACCGCTGTTAACTGGAGCAGGGTTTGATATAGCGCTCCCTATTTTTACTATTCGTTGCCTGTTTGACAGGAATGCAGTAATCCACTTATGGAGGGATCTGGAAATGCCGTAAGAGTTTAGTTTTAACAGTAGTTTGTCGTGAATCAAAGGCTTTGCAGAAGTCTATGTAAATTGCGTTTATAGCTTTAACCTGGTCAAGTAGAGTAATCCATATGTTTTTGCAGTGTAGGAGTTACAGATTGCAGGACAATTTTTCCTGAAATCAAGTTGTTTTTTGGAGAGTAGGTTGTTTGACTCTAGGTGGAGAGTAAGCTTTTCCCCTACCCACCATTCCTATCATATACACATTATCGAATCATAAGTAAAAAAAACAAACCAGAAGTTTATTCAAATCTTTGTCTGCTACTGTGTGCTTCAAAGGAGTGATATTTGGCTTGCCTGGGCAAGATTGTGCTGGTCTGCTCTATCTGATTGAAAACATAGAGACCTGTCCTGCATAACAGCAACCACTTGATTTGAAAATAAGACTCCCAAAAGATAAAGGGAAAAGCAATACCTGTTAGCCTGGCCTACATGTCAGGTGGCATGAAAAACATCCGCTCATTTCTGGCCAAGATTTATTTATTTTTTATTTATTTTATTTTGTCAAGCAGTTATAAGATAACAGGTATAAGCATAAACATAGTTATGAATACATGAAATGGATACATATAAGAAAAATAAAAAGAAACAGTAGGACAGGGACAGTAGGCACATTGGTGCACTTATGCAAGCCCCCTACAGACCTCTTAGGAAAGGGGTGAGGTCAATAGTAGACAGTCTAAGGTTAAAGTTTTTGGAGTTTGGGGAAGAAACCACAGAGTCAGGCAGAGTATTCCAGACATTGACCACTCTGTTGCTGAAGTCGTATTTCCTGCAATCAAGTTTGGTGCGGTTAACCTTGAGTTTGTATCTATTGTGTGCTCTTGTATTGTTATGGTTGAAACTGAAGTATTCATTGACAGGTATTGCAATATATAATTTTATATACTATAGAATCGGATTAGTTCTAGCTTTTCTAGTCTAGAGCATAAAGTAGAAGAGTGTAGAAAGATTATATTGAAGGTACTTTACCACTTTATGGCTCCTAATCGCTGAAGTAGCCTATCTAGTTTTCTGCATCATTTTTAGAGGCTACCATTTCAGCTGGAACCTTCTAAAAAGTAATTCATTCCTGATTAAGAAAATTGCTACTTAACCTTAAGACAGATTACTGTCAAGAGAAACCCGAGCTTCAGCACCCAGGATAATGTAGAATTGTCGGTTTCCACACCTCAGCCACACTGTTATCTTTCACACTAAGAAAGATTGGTACAAGTAGGCTCCTATTCCTAAGAGCTGAACTATGCAAATCTCATTGTTTATAAATGTCTCTTCTCAGGAACTGATTTAAACTGAGCATCAGTAATGAAGAATGAAAGATTTATATTAAATCAGGCAGGCAGGTCCATGAAATGGAAGAAGACAGAAGGGGGTTATTGCCTAGATAATAGTATGCTAATTAATTGTAAAAGGTTAAGCCTATAGGGTAATCTTAGTCCCTCTACAAGAATTTGCTTTGCAATGGCATTGCTAATAAATATCTTATGTCTTTAAAAAAAATGTGAGAGGGGATCAAAAATGAGAACAGTCTTTCTATGGAATAGAACTTTCTATGGAATAGACTTGAATGCAGTCTGCAGATGTAACTGTTTTATAGCAGTGCAACAGTTTTACATAAATGGCTTAATAAAGAAAGCTCAGAAAGGAAAAGAATGCATTTGAAGCTGTCTATTGCCTGTTCAAGGGACGGGCTGGCATGGATACAATCCAACGCAAATACCAAAGCTCTCTTCTGTTTTTAATTATACATTTCCTGTTTTGGGCTGTAAGTATATGAATGTATTACCATATGTATTTACTGAAGGGGTAGGTTGCAGATGAAGGGGACTCGGACCACTACTTGCCCCCTCCCCAACAGTGGGCTGCTCTACCTGCCTGTCTGCTTTTTTTTTTAACCTTTGGTCCAATGTTATCCTTGTCCTGAAGTTTGAGTCAGCAGAGGCTCTGTTTATTTACTCAAAGAGCAAGAGTGCAGAAAAACACAGGCTGTGCAGCTTCAGAGGTCAGAATCCCAATTTGGGACATAGTAAGTAAACAGTGATATTTATGAAATGACCTTGGGGCTGTCATTCAACTTATTGACTGGTTGGTTATTTGCTAGCAGCTTCTAAAAGGGAGTGTTCATATATCCAAAATAAGGAACCTTCTTGTTTGCTTGATGGTTCCATTCGTTCTCTCCTCTATGGCTTTCATTATAAGTACTGTAGACTGAAAATCTTTGTTAAACATCTGCAGGGCAAGATCACAACATATGCAAGTGTAAAAATAATTGCACTGTTCACAATGCAGCAAGCCAATATTGCTGTTTTGTGTATTTCCTTTATACATTCTCTTCCAAATGATCTGGAGATAGCTCTTTTTCAGTGCAACAACCAGCAGCAATTCAAGTGATGTGTCCATATCAATTCCTAATTTTACTCTTAAACACATCAACTAGAAGGGCTAAAATAGTTTGATGTGAAGGATTAGGAAATACTTTGCAACAATCATTCTATTTCTTTTAATTTCTGCATCACCCAATTCCATACATCGGGAACATTTAAACTGTACTGTATGCAGAAATCTCATAGCACAATCTAAATACGCAGGTCAAAAAAAATCAGTATCACACAGGAACAATATAGGGAAATGTTGGAAACAGATGATCACTTTAGACAATAACAAAGGCATTATTCATACTGATTGTTTGAATCAGAAATAAAGCAAGAGAATAATTCTTTGTGGTTATTTTTTTTCTAATTCACTGATTTCTTCATTGCTAACATAGTCTTCAACCATCCAAAATAATGCATAAAATACATGGACCACACCTGATGGAGCATACAGAAACCAAATTGGTTATATTATTGGTACAAGAAGGTAGAAAGCTCAGTTATAACAGCATAGATGTGGATGGGGCTGATTATAGAACTCATCACAAACTGTTCATGTAGGTGTGACAAAACAAAGCAAAAAAAACCCAACCCATTTCCATGTTATGATCTTGAGCATATGCCACCATTTTAATTGATAGAGAACTAGAGGAATTATGGAATGAAATCAAACACATTGTTGAAGATCGAATTCTTTATTGGCCAAATGTGATTGGACACACAAGGAATTTGTCTTGGTGCATATGCTCTCAGTGTACATAAAAGGAAAGATACATTCGTCAAGAGTCAAGAATCATAAGGTACAACACTTACTAATAGTCATAGGGTACAATAAGCAATCAAATCATACTAGGAAACAGTCAACATAGATCGTAAGGATACAAGCAACAAGGTTACAGTCATACAGTCATAAGTGGGAAGAGATGAGTGAAAGGAAGGATGGGAGGATTAATAGTAATAATAATGCAGACTTAGTAAATAGTTTGACAGTGTTGAGGGAATTATTTGTTTAGCAGAGTGATGGTGGGAAAAAACTGTTCTTGTTTCTAGTTGTTCTGGTGTGCAGTGCTCTATAGCATCGTGTTGAGGGTAGGAGTTGAAACTGTTTATGTCCGGGATGTGAGGGGTCTGTAAATATTTTCACAGCCCTCTTCTTGACTCACTCAGTATACAGGTCCTCAATGGAAGGCAGGTTGGTAGTAATTGGTTTTTCTGCAGTCCTAATTACTCTCTGAAGTCTGTGTCTATCTTTTTGGGTTGCAGAACCAAACCAGACAGTTATAGAGGTGCAGATGAGGGTAAAAACAGACCCCAAAGGATCGAGAAATAGAAGAAAGCAAAATGGATATCAGGACAAATAGTGGAAATTGCCAAGCAGGGAAAGGAAAGATCTCAGGAAGGAACTTAACAAAAAAAAAATGTCACAGAGCTGTTAGAAAAACTAGTAGTTTTACAATGACATTTGTAAAGGCAAAAAACACAAAGTATAATTTTCCAAAAAATCTCCAAACTCAGAAAATGGATCCACCCTCAAATTGATATACTGTATTAAAGGATGCCAATTTACAGACAGTAACTGAGTCAAAGAATATCAAACTATAAAAGCAACAGGTAGTAAACTATAGAAGCTATAGAAGCAAACTATAGAAGCAAAGGTCTATAGAAACTACAGAAGCAAAAGAATATCAAACTATAAAAGCAAAAGTCTTGAAGAAGAGGAGAAAAAAAGTAAAGTAAGCAGAGCTTGAATTTGTTCCAGAAACTAATTTGAGAAAACATCTCAGATTAATTCCTTCCTAGTTCACACAAAGATAAAATGAGGAAGAAAGCACAATCAGATTTGCAAAATTCTGTTACTATGAATGTTACAATAAAAGTAGACCTGATCTATATAATATTGGGGAGGGGGGTTAGTCTGATCTACTTGATAGGGTTGAAATACAGTGTAGAAAACAGAATAGGAGAGTTGGAAGGGACATTGGAAGTCTTCTAGTTCAACACCCAGTTCAAGCAGGAGACCCTATACCATTCTGGACAAATGGCTGTCCAATCTCTTCTTAAAAACCTCCAGTGTTGGAGCACCCACAACTTCTGGAGGCAAGCCATTCCACTAATTAATTGTTCTCATTGTCAGGAAATTTCTCCTTAGTACTAGGTTGGATCTTTGCTTGTTAAGTTTCCAGCTGTTACTTCTTGTCCTGCTCTCAGGTGCTTTGGAAAATAGGTTGACCCTCTCTTCTGTATGATAGCCCCACAAATATTGGAAGACTGCTGTCATGTCACAACCCATGGCTTCTAGTTATAGCTTTGCTTGTTTCTAAATGTATACAGATCCATTGTTTGATTATCTTTTCCAGGGTCTTCTTCCCTGGTATGTATGTATGTATGTATGTATGTATGTATGTATGTATGTATCTATCTATCTATCTATCTATGTATGTATCTATCTATCTATGTATGTATTTATTTATTTATTTATTTTATTGGACTTGTATGCTGCCCCCTCTCCACGAGGACTCAGGGAGGCTCACAATAAAAACAGCACGACTATAAATATATAAAAAACAATTAAATTTGACAAGCCCAATCAATAAAATAGTTAAAGATACGTTAAACCCCATGGCAGGAGGTCAGTCCAGCCCAGCCTGTTCAAATAGCCAAGTCTTCAGACCGCAGTGGAAGGAGCGAAGATCAGGGGCCAAATGGAGCTCCAAAGCAGGTTGATTCCACAAGGCAGGGGCCACAACAGAGTAGGCCCTCCCCCGAGGCACTGCTAGCTGACATTGCCTAGCCAACGGTACCCCGAGGAGTCCCCGTCTGTGCACACGCACAGGGCGATTGGTATTTGATGTTGGCAGGAGATGCTCCCGCAAGTACCCCGGACCCAAATTGTAAAGGACTTTGAATGTTAAAACCAACACCTTGAATCTCACCCGGAGGGCAACCGGCAACCAGTGCAGTGTACTGATGTCAGGTTGATAGGTTTTTAGTTTCTTGGTTCCATTTTTTTCTTTTTCAGTATTTGCCAGTGCTCCAGTGCTCTAGGATCTTTGAAAGATATTATTCAATGGTTCTGAGTTCACATCTACCACTCCTTCAGAACTGTGGGATATATTCCATCTGGTCCTGGTGATGCAAGCTCACCTAGATTGGATAGATGTTGTCTTATCATTTTTTTGCCTATTTCGACTTGTATTCTTAATCTGTCATTTATGGTACTGCTTTAGAAAGAGAATAATGATATTCTGTACAGTAGGGACCTCAACATCCAAACTCCCCTATAAGAGACTCCCTATTTAGAAGAATCACTAGTACTAGAAGATGAAGTTACATCAGCATTTGGTCATTTACCAAGTTGACAGGTGACAGGAATTAATGGAATATTTACAGAAATCATAGAACAAATCAGTTCAGAGTTCTCACGAGGCACAAATGACCAAAGTCAAATTGTCATATTTTAGACATATTATATAAAGACACCACACATTCCTCCCTTGAGAAATTGAAATTGCTGGGAAAGATGGAAGGAAAGATAATATGACAAGCAATGGTAATGTAGGTGGACTTGATTACAGTGTTGCTAGGTACATTGTAGGAAGGCTTGAACAGCCAGGCTGGGTGCAGATCATCCTGAAGAATGTCTTGTTATGTGATTGACAAGAATTGACATGAACTTGACGGTACATAATCAATCCATAAAATAATTTTATAGATCTACATTGCATTTCAACAAGTAAACAATGCCAAAAACAATTTTGGTACCCCCAAAAGAAGACATGCATGCATTTGGAATTATTATTATTATTTTTATGCTCCAAATATTCTTTCGGTAACATTATTCTTCTGTGTACAATGGATAAAACTAAAGGCATGATGTTAACCAATAATAGTATTTCTGATCCATCATTCCTTGTCCAAAACCATCATTATTTACAATACATCTCCCATAAATCAAAAGCTGAAAATCCTTACCAAAACCAACGAAGCAGTTCACTGATACATAATGTCTATTACATGGACTGAAGAAAATAAATTGAACCCAAAGGATCACATATTAGATCAAACCATAGCAAAAGGTAAAGAAGTTCTCAAGTTGAGCTTGACTTCAATGACTTCAAGGAAACCTCCACATAGTTTCTTAGCAGCAGTACAGAAGCGATGTGCCATTGTTTCCTTCTGGGATCATTTTTAACTTCTCCATCTGTGGGGTTTCCTAGTTCCCCTTATCCAATTACTAGCATCCCTTATCCAATTACTAGCTTGGCCGAATCTGCTTAGCTCAGAAAAAGTTGACCTCCAACTGCTATCTGATAATATTATAAGGAAAATAACTGTAGCCATGCAATCATTGAAAGGTCCCATTGATCTCCGTGTTGCCTAAATTTATTATGATGCTATTAAAGAGGAAAGTGACTGATAGAACAGAGGAATAGATAAGTCAGTTAATAGAATAAATAACATTGGAGCTAGGGTACCATATCCAGGCTGCAAAATTTCCAGATTGGCCATTTAAAAATAGAAGGAAACAAAGTTCCACCCTTTTGCTCTAACCTACTGGTAGCAGTTTTCAAGATGTGGTCTGGAGACCCTTGGCGGGGAAGAGTCCATGAAGTCATAAATTCATAAATAAACAATTTAACATTTCTCAGTTTTAATTTCTAACACAGTGCATATCAATAAATAGTGTCCACATAAACCAAAGCTGAACATGTTTATAGTGCATCATGCACAAAATTGCTGTCTTGATTCATGCTGGGTAGAACTGATGAATAGCCTTGCTGGTGTCCTGATATGCTTATAGTTATAAAAGGAATAAATTGGGCTAATCATCTACAACTGCTTAATAAATGAAGCTCCTATGATGTGCAACTGTAGCCTAGTTACTGCCAAGGACAAAAAAAAGAGGGAAATACATTCACTTTGAGATGATCATAATGTTTACAAAGTTTGCAGTGTGCAACATGCTAATTCTGGCTTAGCTTGGACCACCTGGATAATTTAAATTGCATTTAGCATCTGCTGGTGAGGAACCTGGGGAAAAATATAAATTTGGGCACTATGTATATGTGCATATACATATCAATATTTGTTCTGCTTTATGCTCATCACAACTGTAACCCTGATTGGTCACTGAATTGACCCTTGGTGGGTTGGGGGAGGTTTCTTCTCTCTTGCCTGAACATATAGCCTCGTGGTAGCAGCTATGACCCCTGCCTCTATGACTATGGGATGAAATATAGGGATGAGAGTTTAATATCTTTCTACACCACGATTCAGATATGCAAAGGATTGGACATTAAGAAGAACCTCGTCATAACTGTGAGTTGACAGGATGCCTGATGAACCAATAAAAAAGATTTTCTATAGATGCTTTGTGGAGTTGCTCTGTCTGCTTAATACCCATCCTGGGTGTAATAAGCAGAACATGTAGGCACAATATTTATTTATTTAGAAATATATAAAGGTAAGCACACACATGTAGACCCACCCACATGCATAATACTTGAAAATAAAAATACAACTTTTTACAGTAAAAGAACATAAAAGATAGCTTAGACTATTTTATGTTGCATCTATTTAAAAGTGCATGTTTATTCATTACAGTGACAGGTACTTAATTAACATTTTAAATGTGTTAAGTTTGCATGAAGAGTCAAATGTGGGGATAGAAAAGTTTATTCAGTGACACAGCTCGATGGACCTGAGTTGGCTGGGCTCACGTGCCTCTTATAGCCTGCAGCTGTAATTGCCACCCACCCACTATTTAAACAATACCATTTAACATTTTACAAGAACAGTTCAAATGTTTCAGATATTTTATGTCACCTTTCTAAAGGTCATAAGGGGAAAAAAGGATGAGCATTCTTCCATTCAACCATCAATTAACTCCAGGTGTATTTCAAAACTGGCAACATAGGGGCATATGATTAACTTTAAAGTCAGTAAGAGGCAGCAGCAGGCTGACCTAATTGAAATTTAGGGTTGGGCTGGATGGAATTCTTCTAGAGAACCTCAGGTCTACTATTCAGGCAGAGAAATAAAACAAACAACACAAAACCAAATTAAACTATTCTTTTTTTAAAAAATCACTTAGATACTATGGTTGCCAAGGAAACTACCTCGAGAAGTATATAAAGTCACCAGAAGTAAATTGATTTTATTTTTCACTCACAATGATTCAAAATCATCTTTACAGTGTTAATGTTATCTATTGCTGTTGCTGTTATTATTACTATTATCTTGCAGTTGTTTCCATGTTTAGAATCTGCAGTCATTGGTCTGAAACACAGGTCTCAGGTTCATGCTTTCATACACATTTTTATGTGAAACTGATACACACTGTCTGTCTGTCTGTCTGTCTGTCTGTCTGTCTGTCTCTGTCTCTGTCTCTCTCTCTCTCTCTCTCTCTCTATCTCACTCTGTCTGTCTGTCTCTGTCTCTATCTTTCTATTTGTCTATCTATCCATCCATCTATAGAAAATATCCATATTTTCTAGTTTGATGTTTACCCACCCACTCACCCCCAGGAAATGGCAGATATGGGAAACTGGAATAGTGGATGAAAAACAGTCGAAAACTAAATACACAGTTCTCAGTTTTTAGAGATCAAAGATGAACAGCATCTTCTGTGACATCCAATGGTGAAAGTCTATTTAGAAGGAGATTCCACTGAGTTTGGTGTGTTTAAATCAAAGGTAAATGTGTTGGATTGCAGCCTAAATGTATTATGTGGGAATTAACCCTCTTCTAGTCATTAATTAACAACCATTAAACTCTCTTTTTAAAACCTACTATAGTGCCTTAATTTGGGGTAGAATCAGGTCAACTGGATGGAGCTGAGCATTTACTGGCTGGATGCCTTTTCTGATGCCATGCAGAGTTCACAGCAGACATTTTTTCTTTGCGCCTTAGGAGAGAAATATCTGCTGCTACCTAGGATTGAACTCTTAACCTTCCAAGTGGGAGGCAAGCATGTTCACCACTAGGCTTATTAATTATCAACCATTTTCCTGTTTTTAAAAAATGTATTCATTTATTCCTTCATCCACTCACTCCATTCATTTGATTTACATTTTGTCTTTATTTACAAAAGAACAAGGCAAAATGCCTTAGCTATTTTTTATTTTTTTTAACCTCTAGGACTAATTTGCAAAAGCAGATTTGGGTACCAACATGATACAGCTCTCTCTAACTATTATTGATATTTTGTACTTTAAACTAACATTAACTGTGTTGGCACTTTTCGTTAGGATGAATTAAAATCAGCCTGAAAGGGACCATGCAACTAATTAAAAAGAGAAATTTAAGCCTTGTACTTTTGTGAAAAGTAATTCACAAAACGCAGGTTGACAATAGGATAACTATGAATCCTTAATGATATTTTCCACATAATGTAGATACATTTTTAAGCTCATAATTATGAGAAAATGGATGTTTAAATACACTAAGCACTTGGATTTTTTCAGTTAATTGTTAACAATTCAGTAAGGCTGGTTTATAAATACATTTTTGTCATTCTTGTGCTGCCATTCATGGGTAATAAATTATATTCATGGAAACCCTTTTTATTTTTAGAATGCCACCTCATTTTTTAAATTAACTGATTATTTTAATTATAGATTAGATAATAATGTCATTAAATGTCATTTTAATATTCTGTAATGTTATGTTCATATTTTAAATTTTCTTTTTAATAACATTTTAAATGTAATATTTAAAATATTTTTGGATTTCTTAGAGTGGTCTTTTGGTATGAAATTTAATCTATTATTTTAATTTGAATGAATAAATAAATAGGAACTTGGCAAACTGCAAAGCAAAACAAGATAAAGACTATAACATCCTTTTTTTATTTCTAAGAAAACCATATCAGACCCATAAACATTTTCAGAAGAGGAAAAAAGAATAGAACATGTGGAGATATGTGGAAGCCGAATCCCATAACTTTGCTTGCAAATGTAAAATAACTCTTTATCAGTAACAATGAAGGAAAATGAGTTAAGTCATAGGCACCTGCAGGAGGATGCAAAAGATGTATGAAATAAAAGATGTATCAAATAAATTTACTACTGGTTCTGTGGGCGTGGCTTGGTGGGAGTGGCAAAGGAAGGGTACTGTAAAATCTCCATTCCCACCACACTCCAGGGGAAGGATACTATAAAATCCCCATTTCCATCCCACCCCACTAACCTGCTTTCCAGCTCTGTTCTCCTGCGCAGAGCAACAAAAGAAGTCCCAGCCGATCAGGAGGCAGAGGGGGACGGGACCAGTCAGAGGTAGTATTTGCGGTTCTTTGAACTACTCAAAATTTCCTCTACTGGTTCTCCAGAACTGGTCAGAACCTGCTGAACCACTTCTGAAGGCAAAGTGTACCCCAAGTTGTTGAATGTAATGTCAAGGTGTGTAGAAAGTATGGTAGATGACCTTGAAGGAGATATGCAGAAACTGTTGCCTAAGCAAAGCAGGGTGAAACATTTCTAAAATCCACAATGAGAGTGAGAAGCAATTCAGGCAGACACCTCACTAGATTATCATCATCATCATCATCAGCAGCAGCAGCAGCAGCAGCAGCAGCAGGAAGAGGTACTGCACAATTTCAAGATATTATAATAAGTCTCAGTAAGAGTAGCTTTAACCTTCTTATAGAGCTGATTTCCTGATGTTGTCTACCTAATGGAGTTGACATGATGCAGCCTGTTTTGTGATTATATGTTTTGTAATGTTGGCATCTTTGTACTTAGGGATAGGCATCTACAGTATGATCAATGACAGTAACACAAGCCTTAGGGAATGGTGTGATCGCCCCCACAGCTGAATGCTCCCCAAGATCTTCCACACATCGTTTACCTTCAGGTGGTGTTCTCCTTCTGTTGACAAGCCTCTGTGGTCTACCTGAGGCTCATCAAGGTCCTCAGTTCTTGAAGCAGTGTTCTTCTGCAGCCTCTGAAAACCACATGAAAACATACCCTGTTCTCACACAATTTTCAGAGGCTCTGGAGGCTGCACAAGAGAATGGCCAGAAGGTCCAGAGATCACATGAGAGGACATTCCATCCCTCACATGACCTCTGCAGCCTCCAAAAATCACACAAGAATAAGGCATGCTTTCAAGAACAATTGTCAGGTGTAAGTAAATACACCCAAAACTTTGTGGCATGTCACCTTTGACATGTGTGTCATAAGTTCACCATCACTGATCTATGATACAATTGCCAGAATAGGTTGTACAGACCCCCCAGACATGTATGTATGTATGTATGTATGTATGTATGTATGTATGTATGTATTCTTACCAATAAGTCCCATGCAATAGCCAGGACTCATAAAATGCTTTCACCATAATTATTGCAGGATCAAACCGGCAACAAAATTTGCTTCAAAAAATGTCTGAATGCAACTTGAAATTTAAATTCCCATCTACCCCATTTGTTCAGTTTCACTTAGGACACCGCCACTATCAATGTCAATAACTATTGTCCAGAATCGAATTTAGACTATGACACATACAGAATGAAAATGTAAGTATGAGTTGCAGTTTTGCTACAGCCAAAGCGTCAAAAGATATTAAGCGAGGGAGAGTTGTTTCAAGCACGATGTTGTGTTTCATCATCTTGTTTAAAACATGTAGAACAATGATGCTTTCCTGAATCATTGAGCTTTCTGGTCTGTAGAACAGAGTATCCAAGAACTACTTTAAATTTAGGGTCTGCAGGGGACCCAGGCTCAAGCCAACTAGACAAAAGAGGTGGTGGGATAGGAAAAACAGAAGTCAGCTCCTATAAAACAGAGATACGTGCTTAATATTCTTCTTCTTCTTTCCCGTGCCACTTTTTTTTTCAAAATAAGCCCACTCCTATGTTAATATTATTATTATTATTCCATAAAGGACCTAACAACACACATACACAGCTTGATACATAACCTCATAAGTATAACAAGGTTGTTGGGAGTTTCTCCTTTTATGAGCAAATACCTGATTTACAAAGCAGACACTGTGCTCATGAAAACGACTTTAATTCAGCTGACCTTTCCAAAGCAGTGCATAAAAGGTAAATTTCTGCCACCTCTACACTCACCTAATTAGCCCAGAGGTAGGTTTTGGATGATTAAACAACTCTAATAAAACAGCGTGATCTATTACCAAATTAAGTACTCTTTCTTCCAAACAGACTCTTCATGACCTTGTCTGCATTAGGCCTTTTCCTTGTTTAAATTCCTGTTCTTACAAATGGCTGTTTTGCTTTCATTTGTAAGTGAAGAAAAAAAAATCAAAATGAAAGGGGCGGGGGAAGGAATAAGACAGTTTATTGCAGCTCTTATGCAATATGATTTTTTTTTACTAGATGGAGAATAACTCTTTTATATTAAGGCTATGTGAATTAGGAATTATTATTTGTTTGTGTGTTTCTGTGGATTAGGAAAAGGCTGTTGCTGCTGCTGCTGCTGCTTCCTGATTTATCATCAGGAAAATAACTGATTGGTCTATTTTATTTGGTCAATTTAAAACTAACATTATAATAGATGTGCTTTTATTAATAAATAGCTGCTCGGAATGATTAAAACCAATCTGAGATGACATAGATGGAAATAAAGCTTTTCTCCAAAGCTGTCGATCTCCTTCTGCAGAAGTTAACAGCTGGTTCTAGAAAGGATATTTTCATTTGATACCAGTGGTGGCTTATCTATTTTTGTGATGGGACATTTTCATCCATAAGGAAGGAAAGTTTTATCTACAGTTCCTACCACTGATATCCTAAACCTGCTCTCATCCCACATTTCCTCAAGTTAATTACCTCTCACTTTTGCAGCATCTATTCCATCTGATCCCCTCATTTCCATCAGACAAGGAAGTCCTCCCTGAATCACTAATGCAAGAAGAAAGTGTTGCAACCACTACCAGCGCTCCCCAATGCTTCAAATCCACTTCATTCCAAACATTCGGTCCAAATCAGATGTAGTGTCTAATTCAGATTTAGCATGTGCACCTTATTTCTTCTTCTTCATAAATCAGTGGGGCAAGATCTAAAGGACACCTGTCACTATAGATCCTAGTGTATCCCATGATATAAATGCCAAGTGGTAGTGCTGCTCTATGCCAAGGTTCTGGATAGCTCCCATGACAGATGAAGTGAGTCTAGTCATCAGTTACATGGTTGAGTAGCCAAACTTTAACCATGTCTTCACTGTGCAGTGGACCCAACATACAAAGAATAATCCATTAAATAAAAGTTGTTGGCATCAGATGCCTATGGAGATTCTCAGTCATCCAGATCATAGCTGTCTCCAAAGTGGGTTTTTCAAAAGGCAACTGGACTGTGTTTTTTCTTGAGGAAGGCATTTCATTTCTTAGATGAGGAGCAAAATGCCTTCCTCATGGAAAAAAAACACAGTCCAGTTGTCTTGTTGGCATCCCCTTCATCACCAACAGATCTCATCTGATTTGTAAGATGACCTTGGACCTAAGGAGACTGAAGATAGTCAGCACCAGAATCACTTCATCTGGGACCAAAGGTCTGCCAACAGCATTTTTATGATAGCTGCAATACATTTTCTGGATATGATTGTCAAGTATAAATGGAGGCTATTACTAGGCTAGTTCTAGAGTTAACTCCAAAACTTGAATCCTTAGGATGCCTGCCCACTGACCAAATACAGCCAATGGGAAGTGGTGAATGCAGTTTCTAAAACATAATTTTTTCCAGGGTCACACCAAAGCAATCACTGACTCATCTCACCAAGTCTTATCAAGTTAAATCCTTAGCTCACATTATAGTGTGAAAAATGCACACTATAAAATGCAGCGTGGCACTTTTATGCATCTGTCCCTCTGCAACCTAAGAGAGCCCATTAAATGGCTTGTGTGATATGTTATTACTGGGGTGGGGGTCTATTATATTATTTTATTATTTTCTTTTATTATTTTTTTATATATGATGTTTTTATATTATAAACCACCTTGAGTCACCATGTGTGAATAGATGGCAATATAAATTTTCTAAATAATAATTATGATGATGATGCCCTTCCTTAGTTGCAGGATCTCTCCCATGATTCCTGATAATCCTTCAACCTTGATCCCAAGGCCCATTAACTTCATGCACAACTGATGTTGCAGGATCCCATCTGGGTCGGTCACTTGGACCAGAGGTTTTGTCTTGCAAGCTTTTAGACTCATGCTGGAGCCCATCTTCAGGGATTTCTCTCTAGCTAGAGAAAAGTTTCTGGAAAAGGGGCTCCAGCACAAGTTGGAAAGCTTGGAAGACAAAAACTCTGGTCCTGGTGACTGACCCAGATTGGATCCTGCAACATTATCCTGGGATACATATATTTGCCTTCATTCGTGGCAACTAATGATGATGTTACTGGTTCCTAGCCTTTGACCATGCTGATCAATACTGATTGAAGTGAAATGCATATGCATCCTATGCCAGGCATACAGCATGGAGCTGATGCTCTAATCAGCAATCTAGTCTATAAAGCCAAGATAGAAGATTATGTCCCTGCAGACAACACCATTATGCTACTGTGTGCTTTAGAATGAATGCTAAATTTTAAAAGACATTCTGCTATGGGGAAAATCTTTTCTAGACTATAAAAAGGAACAGGCAATTAAAGGTGGAATGCTACAAAGGTAATATCAAAGGTGTGTAATTCAGCTCATACGCAAGTCTTGGTCAGGCTATGATGTTGAATATAAATGCAAAGAGTTAAGAACAGTGTAATTGTTTTCTTGAGCTCAGATCTGTGTGTGGAGAACCTACTCTTATGTCATTCTATGTTAAGATTTCAGCATGCTTCTAAAAATTCAATAACTTTATAAAATACTCTAAAAGATCAAAACATAATTCATGAAAGCTCAACAAGCCAACAATGTAGGGTCTTTCTTTTTCTTTTTTTGCGCGAAGTTCTCTGTGCCACTTTAATCTTTTTGGCTGATTGGGCACTGGTTATTTTAGAGCTTTGAGTTTTGAGCACACATTAAAAAGCAATGCGTAATTCTTATAGGTTGTGCTTGGTTGGCTTGCTGACATTTTGGTTTATGGTACACTGTGTACATTTTCAGGCCAGAGTTCATATAAAATATAATTTTATATAGTAGATCTGATAAGCTTTGAGGGATGTTTATGTGCATGAACTCTGTTCCTGCTCTTGCCTGTTCTTGATGTTATCTATTTTGCTGGAAAAGAAGGATTTAACGCTTATTTAACTGGGCAACAAAGAAGGAAACAATTGCAGACAGTTTTCATAAATGTTTTTAAATTGATCCATTTGGCCAACTTTCTTGCAATTGGTAGCAATCAGCATGAACTGCTGTCTATTGTCATAGCCCTTCAGTGAAAGGCATGGAAGCAAACAGATTCCTTTTTTTAAAAAAGATTTTTATTTTTTAAAACAAACAAGTACAGACAAAACATAAAAAACATAAAACCATCTTCCATTTTATATACATACAGTGTGTCAGTTGGTTACAAATCTTTTGTGCTATCCTTTCGTAGCCATCACTCACAGTTTATATTGACTCTCACACTGTCAATCTAACATATGCTTATATATTTATCAGTTATTAATCATTCATGACTAAACTATTTATTCCATCATTTATGCAAGATATTCTCAATTTTGTTATAAAGTTTATATTACACTTTCATCCAATGGTTATATATATTTATATTGTATTTTATCTCAATCTATTATACTTCTATTATAAGATTTCTTAATGTATTATGTTACCATGTCTTTTTATCCAACCATTGATAAAACAAATCCCATATCATATAAAATTGTTTATCTTCTTGTTCTCTAATTTCAAATGTCAATTTACTCATTTCAGCACAGTCCATAATTTTCTTAATAACTTCCTCCTGCATAGGTATTTTTTCATTTTTCCAATTCTTAGCAAATACAATCCTAGCTGCAACACATTTATAATCAAATATTTCAATTCTTTATTGTACATTTCCAGTATAATTCCCAATAAAAATATCTCTGGTTTAAAGTCTATATGTTGTTTTATCATTTTTTCCAACCACATGTGGATTTTAGTCCAATATCTTTTTGCATCTGAACATGTCCACCACATATGGTAATATGAGCCAGGTATCTGATGACATTTCCAACATTTATCCGATTTATTCTTAAACATTCTCGCAATTCTCGTCGGGGGTAGATGCCACCTGTTAAACATCTTATACAAATTTTCTTTATATGCAGTTGACATTGTCATTTTATAATTTTGAGACCACAATTTTTGCTACTTCTCTAAATCAATCCCATATCTAAAATTTTCCCCCCAAGCAATCATCATTTCTTTAACTTGTTCTTCTTCCAATTTAAATTCTAATAAATGTCCATAAAGTTTTTAAATTACATTTTCATCAGTACCTATCAAAATTTTATCTAAGTCAGTCAACTTATCATAAACACCTTCTAATTTAATATCTTCATCAAATCTAGATTGTATTTGCAAATATGAAAACCAATTCATTTTTATACCTTGTTCCTCCAGCACTTGCATAGATTTAGTTCACCTTTTTCATTTAGTATCTCACCATATCTAACTGTTCCTTTTTATATATTATTGGATAGGAAAAAGCTTCAATAGTAGATATCCATAATGGAATTTTTAAGTAATATTCCTTTTTTATCTTCTCCCAATTTAAAAACAAAGCCTCTCGAATATAATGTCTTCTGTTTTGGTTCCCTTATACCAAAGAAAAGCATGCCATCCCAACAGCAGGTCATGTTCTTCTAGAGTCAATAGTCTACTGTTCCTTAATGTTATCCATTCCTTTACCCACATCAAGTTTGCCGCCTGATAATATAGTTCCCAATTGGGCAAAGCAAACCCTCCTCTTATTCTTGCATCTTGTAACAGTTTAAGTCTTAATCTCACTTTCTTGCCCTGCCAAATATACTGTATTTCAACACAGTTTTATTTAAATCTTCAAAAAAACTCTTTCCCTAATCTAATTGGAATTGTCTGGAATAAATATAAAATTCAGGCAATACATTCATCTTAATTGTTGATATTCTCCCAATCAA